>CAKNWW010047765.1:0-13065 GCA_932074435.1 Andricus kollari
TATTTTCCTGTATTTGTCCAAAATCTTCCTATTTCGCCTGTTTTGAAAACATTTCGGACTGCCAAGTCAGTTAAAATATTATATTTGTATCTCTTTTGTCTTATTTTAGGCAATTATCATACGTCACTCTGGGTAGTCTAATCTTTGTGTGATTATATGTGATGAAGAAGGGGAGAGGTGGAAAAATCGTCCAAAATAGCGTGGAATAGTTTTTTAATGGCCGCTTATTATACTGCACTAAACGTTCCAACATTCTTTAAAAACTCTCTAGATCTTTAGAAAATAATTCAAGATCTTTCCTTACGATCTATTATGTCCCTTTGAAGATGATACATTGAATTGTGCCTGCGGATAAAAAATTTGTACAAATGGTCCTATTTTCACTTTTTTCATGGATTATTTTTTAACCGAAATTCTAAACATAAATAATTATCATCGACCACTTTACCTTCCATTTAAGGGCATGCCATAAATTTAAGCAAAAAATTAAACTATGTCCGGTTGCTATTATTTACTGACATCAGTGGTAAGCAGGAGAGACAAGGTGCGAAGGAACAGGAGTAAAAAACAAGGAAGATAGGGAAAGACAGAAAAAGAGTGAAAAGCAAGAAAGAGAGGGAGGGAGGGAAGAGCTGCCTGTATATATATGTACAAAAAATAAAAAGTGGAAGGAAAAGAGCATTTCTTTTCGCCCTGAAACTGTAACTTTCCCCTATTTGTCTTGTACTAATTAACTGAATGTAAAATATACTCTGTCGACGCCTCCGGATATTTAGGTTTCGAGAAACGAATAGAGGTAGTGAAATTGGAAGGGCAACAGTACGTACTTTTACACACAGGCTTAATGCTGTTACTATTAGGCAACTTTTTGCCGCTTTCTCTTATGAAAACTTGACACTTTGTGTAATTTAATTTAACTACCCCCGAGGCAATTTTCAACCAAAACTTTCTTTCTTTTCCACGAGATATAGAAATACACTTTCCATTTGGTACGCATATTTGAAATGAAATCAGATTTTTATTCCAAACAGTAGGTATATCAAAACAATTATTCAAAACAATCAAAATACGATTTCTTCCATTACTGCAGGATTGAGTTATTTTAATGTTATTTCAATTTCATAATTCTTTGATGAGTTTGTAGAAATAAACGAAACTGGCGGGATTAGATAAACGAGAAGTAAACACGACATTGAAGAACTCAGAAAAATGTTAGTTTGAATCAAACAAACATTTGTTTTTCGCTACATCAAAGATAGAATTTGTTTGATTCAAATAAAATTTATTTGAGTTGAACGATGGCATCTTTAAACCAAATAAATTATGTTTGAATTACGCAAACATTTGTTTAAGTTAATAAAACCGTTCATTGATCCTAAATCTGAAAAGAATTTTTCTTTATTCAAATAAACATTTTTCTGCGTGAGAAGGCTATTTTTTTTTATTTTGAAGAAATTACAGCCAAAGATAAAAAGTTTGTATCTTGCTGTGGGAACGGGTGGCAAGGGGAATAGCGGTAGGTAGTTAGGTAACGGGAATTAATTTCCCTTTTAGGATGTCGACCAGTCTCTTTCATCATAAATGTTATTAATCGCCAGAGGGCCTTTAAGCCCCAACGATGTTCAGTATTTAAACGCTAAAGTTTTTCGCTTCTCTCCCATCTTTTCTCTTCTCTATTCTGTAAAAGCACTGTAAGAGAATTTCATTCTTACTTTTGCCTTAACGAAGTTCAGGTCGCGTGAACAAACTTTCGTTCCTGCAATTTTTACTGGGAAAAAATTTTCATGCAATCCACCATGGGAAAGCGGACTAGCATGATAAAAAAATATTGTACTTTGCGATTCTGCTAAAAGAATCTGAAGTGTACTTAAAGGTAAAATGATTTCTAGAATGACTCAGCGTTGGATGAAATTAGAGCATGAAGTTTCATTTGTTAGAAAAGGTGAATCATCGGCCAAAAATAAAAGTTGGGTAATACAAATTTCTGAAATTTAATATTTAAAACCTAATTCTCTTTCTAAAAGCAAAAAATTATACGTTGCTAAGACACTAAAGAATAAAATTTTATAAGGTGATAAAGTGCAGGAATTTATGAGGATGCAGGATGCAGGATTCAAAAACTTGAATCACACAAAAAACTTTTAAAATTTCCGATTTGATGCTTTAAAATTGTAGAATTATAATCGGGAAAAGGTTCAAAATAGAAGATTTTTATAAATTGGTGACATTTTAAAATTAAAATTAGTGAAAAGTCCATCATTTTAAGCTCAAATTGAAGCGTTAAAAACCCATTGAATATTTAAGGCATTCTAAATTAAATATTTTGAATTTGAAACTTTCGAAATTCAACAATATATTAAATGTAAATTGATACCTAATATAAAGAAATATTTATTTTCTGAAATAGTAAAAATGTTCGTAATATAACATTTAAACTAAAATAATTTTTCGAAATTATTGTCTTTAAAAAAATATAAATCTATTTTGATGTGGTATTTTAATTTAAGAACTTTAAAACTGAAATATTCGAATTCAAATACTTTGAAGCAATTATTTCCAAATTATAGAAGGCGTTTCAATCAAACAGTTCATTATTTAGAGCGTAATTAAATGAACAAACTTCAATCATTATAATTTTACAGTTTCAACTGAACTACAAAATGAGAATTACGAGAAATAAGATCCGAGATATACAAAACATAATTAGTATTAAATTCTACTCAATCCTAATAGAACAAATCCAATCTTCAAGTTGACGCACCGTGAGCCTCAACCAATTGTAAACTAAAAAAGATATTGATAGAAATCTTTTTGCGGAGTATGATTCTCAAATTGTATGTGCATATTTTTAAACGTTTTTTGAAAACTTGAACTTGTCGCCCGCAAGCGTGAGGAAATTTCTGAATAATTAATAAAGATTTTCCTTTTTGCGTCGGCCCGGTCTGAGTGGGTTGCGGGGAAAACGGGATTTCAACGACAAATTTCGCTCGTGCCACGATACCAACCAATCATCGTCCTTCTATCCCCGTTTTTACTCATTAACCAATCCACGCTATCTTATCCCTGTTTTTAACGAAGATCCAACCGTCTCCTCAGTATACCCTCTTTTCGCGCGACAGCCACTCCGCGGCATCGCCATCCCCACTTTTCGCGCGACATCCACTCCACGCGCGCACCACGCGCGAGCCGTCTCCATAAATAAGGAGTGGTTCGCGCCAGCTGACAGATTCGAAGGTAAACAACCGATGGCTCACGTTGTGACACTCAGGAGATGAAGGGGTTAGGCGCGCGTCTCCTGTAGAGACTTTTTGAAAATGGACTTCAAACAATGGAGTTTTAGAGCAGCTAAAACACCGAGAAATGAAGCTATAAAAGAGACAGAAGTACCTCTCAGCAATCGGTTTGAGGTTCTGCAAAGCACAAGGAACCGGAAAGGATGGACGACGACGAGGAAAATAATATAGATGTCAACAAAAGAAACATCGGCGGGGCATACAATAACGATGACAAACATAAGGAGAAAATACCTATAATCATCATTACTCACGAATTAGAAGACTAGACAGGATTTGTTGCTACACTAAAGAGCTTTATCCAAGGGGATCCAATTGTCCATCATCCTCACCAAAGTTTGGCTATATACGCTGAAGATAAGACTGATTACGACATAATAATAAAGGAATTCGAAATTATAGACTGAAACTTCCACACGCACCCAACTGAAGACATCAAAACCAAAAGGATGGTAGCCAAGCACAGTAAAAAAAAGGATCAGTTTTGTTGCAGATCATTTTGCTTCAACGATCATTTGACTCTCGAGATCATAATGATCTGTCTATTAGGATCATTTTGATCTGCTTTTAGTGTCATTTGTCAGACTGAATAAAATGGCCAAACTGCACAATCAGAAACCATAAAAAGCTCGCATATGAGCTTCAGTACTCCAAGAACGGCGGCCATCTTGGTTTGATTTGATACATGATCCCGAATCAGATCATTGTGATCTGAAAAGTCGATCATTCATTGTGATCGATCAAAATGCTCTTAATTTTGGTATCATTTTTGTTGCATATCAATATGATGTTGATTTCGGTATAATTTTGAACAATTTTCTTTACTGTGAGGGGCTTCCCTCCATAACAGAAGAAGAGACGACAGCAGACCTAGAACGTCAGAGTTTTAAATGTGACACAATCACTACACTTAAGACCAGGGACCAGTAGCCAAACACCAGCGATAGGACACCAAAAACCAGGGATAAGTCTTTTATCCAACCCATTCACCTAATTGACTTTCCGCATGATGCGGATCTAAAAAAAGTCAGAAATGTTCGATACTTGTGCTACGTGCGGGCATTTTGGGAAAGATACAGGAACAAAAGAAAAATCACACAATGCCATAGATTCCAAAGGTTCCGTCATAGAACCACCTACTGCAAAAATGTACCCAGATGCGTCAAGTGTGACAAATTGCATTTGACAGCGGACTGTAAAAAAGAAAAAGATGAACCGGCCAAATGCACCAACTGCAGATGATCGCATCCAGCCAACTACATTAAGTGCCCTGAATACTTGAAGCATTTAACGAATGTGGAAACTAAACGTAGACCTGCCAATCCGAAGCAGACACAAACAAGGACAGCGACTTTACCAGCGTTTTGTAGCAGAAACTTTGCAACATTACCTGCCAATAGAAGTATGGAGTCAACGGAACCAACACCAGCTTGGAGAACAAACCCGAACTTGCGTAACACAGGGACGAACAATCACGGCCATGAACTTGCTGATCTGCAGGAACTAATGGCTGAAAAAAGACTGAACTAGATCTGAAATATAGTTAAGATGTTGGAACTCGTTAGGGAACTTAATAACAAATTAACCCAATGTACCAATGACAGTAATAGGCTTAAAACATTTGATACAATTTTAACGAATCATGGCGGTAAATAGCTTTAACTTGAAAACATTAAATATGGCTCATTAGAACGCCAATGGTCTTGAAGGTAAACAAAGTGAGCTTAAACAATTTCTTGTTGACAATGACATTGATATAATGCTTCTAAATGAAACAAATTTAATAAATAAGACCAAATTTGGACCATTGGGGTACGAATGTGTTAGAAAAGACAGAGGGGATAGTGTGATTGGCGGCGGTGATATGATCATTGTTAAAAGAACTATCCAATTTTATGAGATATTAATAAACGCTAGTTGCCTGGAGGCTGTTGCTATTAAACTTTCCGATGGGTTGATAATTGCTTCAGTTTATCATCGACCACAAGCTAAAATTAATCTAAATGACGTGATCATTTTAAACAAATTTGGAAAAAAACTTTTAATCTTTGGCGATTTTAATGCAAAAAATACATATTTGGATTAAAGAAATAATAATGCAAATGGTAAGACACTCCTGGACTTTGTTATTAACAAAATATTCAAAATTCTAGTTCCGGATTGGCCCACTTTATTTCCATATAACAAAGGCTCCTCTAGCACCGTTAACATAGGCCTAGTGAGAAACCTTAAATGTCATATTAGTCTAGAAATACTGGATGAACTTAACTCTGGTCATCTACCTATTAAGATCACGATAACTAATTCAGTCAGAATCACCTGCCACGAACGAAAATTTTATAATTATAAAAAGGCCAAGTGGTACGTATTTAGAAAAGATCTCGACAAGAACATTTTCATTAACTCTAATGTTGAGACTAAGGTCGATATAGACACTGGCATTGGTAACTTAGTGGCTGCCATAAAAAACGCGTCAAATAAATCAATCCCTTTTTTCACAAGGGCTGGTTGGAAAAATTCATATCTTACCGGCCGATATTAAAGACATAATTTAAACTAGAAATATACTAAGAAAAATTTGTCAAAGAACCAAATTGATGATTTTTATAAACTTAAAAATAATCTTACAAATATAATCAATAGAAAAATTATTAAACATAATAACACCACCTGGGGTGGTAAACTTAGTAGTCTAAATATTAAAGATAACTCTCTGTGGAAAATGTCTAAGTGCCTTACAAAATCGGGTATGAATACAATATCCGCTTTAAGGGGTTTAAATGGATTGATTTATCACGACCTTCATAAATCCCACTTGTTGGCCGCGCAGTATGAAAAAGTTCACTGCATGACCACTAACATGGGTTACACTGCCACTGAGCAACTTGCGAATACCAGGTGGCTTGAGCTTTCGAATGAGAAAATCTAAACTGATGGTTTTGCCCTTACTAACCCTCAAGAACTTAAAAAATCAATAAAACGGTCTAAGACCAAAAAAGCACCGGGTCTTGATGGTATTCAAAACATCGTGCTAAAATATGTAAATAAAAAAGCCCTTGTACAAGTAACGTATATAATCAATGCTGCGTTTAAAGTTTCATAGTTCACAAAGAATTGGAAATTTGTGAACATCCTACTCTTCCACAAAGCAGGAAAAGACGAACTTTTACCTACTAGCTATAGGCCTATCTGTCTTTTGCCCACCCTCAGCAAAAATTTTAAAAAGGAAATTTACAACAGAATACTAGATTTTGAAAATCAAAATAAAATTTTTATTCCAGAAGAGTTCGGATTTAGAAACAATAGAAGTACTGTACACCAGCTCCTTAGATTGATAAAATCACGTCAGTACGAATTTAAATAAAAATAAATCAACTGCCTTGGTTCTTCTTGACCTTGAAGAGGCCTTCGATACTGTGTGGTTTGAAGGCCTCATCCTTAAACTATCTATGTGCATATTCCCAATTTACATTACAAAAATTTTGCAAAGTTATCTCGTTGATAGAAGGTTTGTAGTCACTGTTAAGGACAAAAGATCTTCTGAACGCAAAGTGGCAGTTGGATCCCCGAGGGTTCAATACTTGGCCCGGTGCTTTTTATCTTCTTTATTAATGACATCCCACGTGGGAATGTACAAAAAGGTGTTCCTTGCGACAGCACCCCACGAATTCCACTTTTCGCAGACGACACTGCAGTCTTTGTAGCCTCTCTTGGTAAAAGACTGGCAGTCACTGAATTAAAATGCTTCGTTAGACTCCTGCTAGAATTCTTTCACAGGTGGAAATTAAAAGTCAACGTTGCCAAAACTGATTATATAATATTCTCCAAACAGACTAGGAAAGAAAATTTACCTGATTTAATCCTCAGTAATGCTTCCATAGAAAAGAAATCAAGCGTCGTGTACCTAGGAGGCGTTCTCGATAGTAAACTCACCTATACTGCTCATGTTAAAAAAGCTAGGAAGAAAGCCTTTAAAGATGAAGGCATGCTTTATCCCCTCCTGGGTAGGCATAGCAGACTCTCTATTAAGAACAAACTTATTCTATATAAGATGATAATAAAGCCAATAACGCTCTATGCAGCGCCGATCTGGAGCAATACCTGCGATACTAATATTAAGAATTTGCAAATTGTTAAAAATAAGTGTCTGCGAAAGATTGTGAATGCCAAACCTAAAGCTAGGAATGCGAAAATACATAAAAATTATAATATTAGGCTAGTAAAAGATGAAATATATTTTATTACAAAAAACTTCTTTTCCAACCAAATTTCACCCCTCACTGAACTTGAAGAAGTTTTTATGTATACATGCGATACCGCGCCTTTTAAATTAAATAACAAAATGCCGTTTTTCTGTACAAATTTTTGCCCTACTAATAATAAATCTTATCCGTGATAAATTACCAATTAAGGATTATTAACAAAGTATACATATACTTAATAGGATAATACTTCTCAATGAGAAATGGGTGCCTAATATTCATATTCCAGATTTACTTGTATTATCTCCGGGATAATACCAGGGCCCGCTGTGACTTTCCAGTGAATGGGATGTCCTCTACAGCATCCCGGATTCGGGTACTACAGGGATAGGAACCCAACTTTTGTTTCGCAACGTACTCATATGATCCGGCTTAATTATTTTTCTGAAAAATAATTAAGCTCTTATGGGTATTTCTCCCGACCCTTCTCCTCTTACCATAATATTTTTTTTTGTAACATAGGTCATCAAACATGTTTATTTGACGTAGGCTTTAGGGGTTTTTTCTTCTGTCTACACAACAGTCATAGGGGAACCTTAGGGTTGCCGCTTAGCGGGGACCTAGGCCCACACTCTACACACCAATCGTAGGGGAACTCTAAGGTTGCCGCTTGGCGGGGACCTAGGCCCACACACATGCACAGTACGCACCAATCATAGGGGAAATCTAGGGTAGCCGCATAGCAGCGATCTAGACCCACACACGCATACTACACACCAGTCATAGGGGAACCCTAGGGTTGCCGCTTAGCGGGGACCTAGGCCGACAAACACGCACACTACACACCAATAATAGGGGAACCCTAGGGTTGTGGCTTAGCGGGGACCTATACACACACACATACGCATACTACACATCAGACATAGGGGAACTCTAGGGTTGATGCTTAGCGGGGACGTAGGCTCACGCACACTACACACCAGACAAAGAAGAACCTTAGGGTTGCTGCTTATCGGGGATCTAGGTCCACACACACACACACACTACACGCCAGTCACATGGGAATCACTCTCCGCATTCCTCCCCTTTTTTCAGATGAGCGAAAGGTTTTTTCCCGCTGATTCCCGGGTGGATAATCTTCTGTCCAGGGAAAGGAGAAACAGGCGGAACCCCCCGACGTCATCAGAAGCAGCGATTAGCGAATCAGTAGACCCGTTGATCCTCTCCACAAACGGAAGTTCCAGCACGATAGACAACAGACCCCAGCGACAAGACGACCCTTCCCATCGGGAAGACAGTGTCGACCTCTCAACCTGAAATTGAAGCAACACCCGGGAGTGAGACTTTGCTGGGTACAAGTGCGTTCCCAGACATTGACGCTTCCTCTGAGCTCTACCTTATAGACCGCGAACCAGCGAGACCTATAGTACAGACGCCCTAAGCTTAAACGTCGGAAGTCCCAGACTAACACACCGGGCAGCTCGTTCTATCCCAAGACACCTCCGGCGCGCTACAATTGTAGCCTTCAGATCAGTCTCCGGGCTCAGAGACTTAATCATAAGATTAATTGTGTGGATTCGCGATTCCCCGAGTGCTGAACGCCCGGAAGCCCGAAGACACCTGCCGACTACGACAAGGAAAACGACGTTTTACGCACCGATATCATGTCTACAGAACCACTGGTGGTCCCAGTTACCGGAACACAACCCCACGTTGAACACGACCCCGAGTACCTCGGCTTGAATGGTTCCCCCCATTGAAGGTACAGCCCCTGAAGTGGATTTCCAAGATTCAGACTCTGGGGACACACTCACGCTTAGTGCCTCCCCGATCCGGCTCTCCCTTGACAGGATTGATGCAAACTCAGTGCTGCCTTCACCGCCCCTAGCCGAAAACCCACTACGAAAAGCGCACCTCGTGTCTTAAGTAACATGGTTCTCAAACCGCAATGAGACTTTCACTTGTAGTCGAAATAAACCCACTGGCCAAGTTCCACATAGAACGAAGACTATGGGACAAGTTCTTCGCTAACGGTGACCCATCGAACAATAGCGTGGGTGCGCGTCATCGGCCCCCCATTCGTCACCCAAGTGCGGGAAGCGTGCCCCGCGAGATACACAACGCGTCCGTTAAGCACAAAGTGAGACTTCCGCGTGTCGACCAAGTGAATTCAGTGGCCAGATCCCTCGTAGAACAAAAACTACGGGCTCGCGTTCAACATACTGTAGGCCCCCCATCCTGAGTTCCCATCCGCGGTTAATACCAGTGCAAGGACAACGCTACCCCCAGTGCCCAAACCTCGCATATCGTCCGTGATTAAACAGGCCAACCACTCAACGTAAAGATCCTGTGGACAGTCCTCCGTACAGATGAAGGAGCAGGGGCTGAAGCACGAAACGAGAGACCCCGCAGGGAGGGAGTTACTCAACTCACTCATTTTCCAACTATCCTTCTCAAGGCCCTAAAACCATCGGCCCTTATCAGGGCCATCAATATTTTAAAATGAGGTAATGATTCTTGTGTTCGGAAGGGTTCCCAAAATTGTACGTTGCCCGAACCCCCTCGCCTGTTATCACACACTAGCTGAGACAATTACAAGAAAGGGTTTCGCTGCGACTACAATGATCTTCTGATCATGAACAAAAATTTTCAATCATTCCGGCACGGTGAACCCCAACTATTTTCAACCTGAAAGTTCTTGAACTCGACTTTTCTTTACAGAATACTTTTTTCTAATAACTTTTAGGGTGTTTTATGCTTAAAACGAATATGAAATGTACTGTAAAAGAATGACATCAATTGAAAACTATACATTGAAAACTATGCGTTTTATGGAGGTTTTTGCTCAGCAAACATTTTTTTGTCATGATTGTTATTTAAGCTTTTTTATACTCGCCTTTCTTTACTGTGAATTATTTTTGGATAATTTTTCGAATGTTTCAAATCTTTACATAAAAGTTATTTAGCCTATTGTTAAATAATTGAAATGCTATTCTTTGTTTTACATATTTCAAATTATTGCTTAGAAAGTGTTATTTTGCATTCAAAACTGAATAAAAAAGTATTATAGAAGAATTAGATGAATTGAATACTGTGTGTTTAATAAAGGTTCTTTTTTTAGCAGCAACTGGTGTTTTGTCATTATGCTTATAAAAGCATATTTGGACTCGACTTTTCTTTATTTTTCATTTGTTTTGAAAAAGTATATAAGTTTTCAATATTAAAAGAAAAAAATATCGAGTCTTTTTGATACGAGTTAAATTTAATTCCATTTTTACAAAAAATAGAAGTTCATTTCAGAAAAAAGAACTGTAGGTTGGGGAGTTTCTTTCCCTCCCCCCATGTAGAAAGTCGTGACAAAATAGCTTGAACCTGCCCCCGCTCATGTAACGTAATTTTTGCAAGTACTTTCAGCTATGTCTTATTAATAAAAATGTATTTACTTACTACTCGAAACACCCCAATTACCAAATAATTGAAAGTTATTGAAATGAAAAGAAGGAAAATTAGAATAATATGGAACACGCAACGAAGGAATTAGAAACCTTAAGAAAACTAAAACGTAGGAAAAGCTGTGTAATCCAGTGAAAAATTTTTACCAAAAACAACAATTGTGTTTAATGAATAGTGTAAAGTCCGATTAACTTGAAAACTCTTAAATGATTTTGGAGAAATATTTCAAAATCTATTGAAACTTTTGAAATTCTTTAAAATCCCTCAATTTTTGTAAAGAAGTTCATTGAAATTGCATTAAAATATTATAAAATCCGTTGAGATATTGTGAAGTCACATGAGATCTGATAATATTCCTTATAATGGCTTGAAATTTGTTTACTCTTTTGAAAGTTTCTTGGGATCGTTTAAAATACCCTAAAATATTTCCAATCCTTTGAATCAAGCGACGTTCATTGACTGCTCCGGCCTTGAATTGATGCGCCCCCTGCAAGCAACTTTTTCAACTACGCATGTGCCGAAAAAGCGCGGTTCGATTTTAAATCAATAAATACTATCAATTATAATATACAGATAAAAACACCCGATATTCCTAGAACTGCTGTTTCTCCCCACAGTTTCTCAGCTCAAGCGACGAGAGACGGTTGGAACTCTTGTATCAAAAACACCAGCAGCGTAGGAACAAAGTCACAATTACTCACATGCGGAGATTGCGCGATATTATGTATTCCAATTGGAAACGTTTCAGACGGCCCCATTTGCGCACTTGAAAATTTCTCGGTCCGTTGGTCAGTGTTTTTTTTTTTGACTAATTACGTGAAAAATGTATCATTTCCTGGAAATGGTACAAATTTCCAACTAAAAATCAATATAATAGAATCAAAAAGCGACTTAAATATTTCGCGGCAATGCTAGGCTAGACGAAAATGTCAACCGTCAGCAAGGTTATATCATATTATAGGAATGCAACTGCACACGAGTTTTTTGAGAAAATTTCTAAAGGTAAAGCAGTAAAGGTAAGTGGCCTTTCAGTGATATGAAATACAAGAAACTTTCCAAAATTTGTTGTTACTAATTTGAGGTGCTACTAACCTGAAATTTAGGATATTTTATTTTATTTAGTGAAATCGAAAGGTCGCCAATCGACAAAAGAATGGAACGTGACTAAGAAAATACATTCTACACACATCCTAAAAGACTCAATTTAAACCAACGAGGGCGCTCTTCGGGCCTCTTTTTGTTATTGGTCAGCCACTGACGCGGAGGAGAGTAATTCAGGAACCGTGGTGGGAGTAGAAGGAACTGCGCAATTAGAAATAATCGTATACGGGAGGCTTGAAATATGGGAGTCTTGAAATAATGGAGACTTGAAATAATGGAGACTTTAATGCACCTTGAAATCCCTTGATAACTTTTGGAACTCTTGACAATTCCTTGGAATCTTTGAAAATAGCCTAAAATCGTGCAAATCCTTTAAAATTTAATGTGATTTCTTTTGATCTTTAAAATATCTTAAAATTTTAAAAACTACTTGAAATCTTCAAAGTTTTTTCAAATCTTTAGAAATACCTTGACTTATGAAAAATCTCGTGAAGTTAAATGAAATCTGATATTCCATGAAATACCTTCCCTTTGAAATTTCTGGGAAGGACTGAAATTCTCGACAGTCTGATTAAATCCGTTAAAATTTTTCAAAATTTCAGAAAATTATTTAAAACCGTAGTACAATTTTTTAAATCCTTCAAATTACTAAAGTCCTTGTGAGTTTCTTCTAATTTTTCAAATCTGCCAAAAATCACTTTGAATTCTTCAAAAACCCCTTAACAATTTCAAATCTTTTGAAATCCCTTACAATTTCTAAAGCTTTTGAAAATTCCCTGGAATCTTCTAAAATACCCTAAAATCGTTCAAATTCTCTGAAATCTCTTTAAATTCTTGCAATATATTGAAAATACTTAAAATATTTTGAAAATGCCCTGAAAAGTTTAAAATGCTTTAAAATATTTGGAACTTACATTGAATTCCTCCAAATACCCTAAACAATTTCCAATCTTTTGAAATCCATTGAAATTTTGTAAAGCTTTTAAAAATTCCTTGGAATCTTCTAAAATACCCTC
>CAKNWW010047786.1:0-11240 GCA_932074435.1 Andricus kollari
CCTTCAATTTATAATTAAACTTTTTTTTTCGAAAATCAATACCTTGATCGCAATCTCCCAAAAACATAATTTCGCCAACTTTGAACATTGCGCAATTCCTTCTGAACACATATTTTTGCCTGCAAACATACAAGCCTTCGTCCCAGGCATGAACACTACATGATGGCATATCTCGTTTTCATTCTAAAATTTTGTGGTGAAAAAATCCTTCATTCCCTGGACTAATGCTGAACTCAGGGAAAGAAAGTTTGATAGAAAAAAATTATTCAGTTCCGAGGAAATCGGGTTGGAATGATAGTCATAACTGGAAGCTTGTTTGCAATCAAACTCTTTTGGTATCGATTCAGCAATAAATCAGCCCGGAAGTATATTCTTGTTTTTCCTTTCAATTATAAATACAATTTTATAGAATGTAAAATTCCTAAAATTGTTGTTAAACCAGCTTTTTATTACTACTGTAAAAAAAGCGATTTCGGACAAATCCTTTTAACATCATAACTCTATGAACTGTCACCCTTCAGATAACTTTTTTTTATGTTTTTCTTTATTAAGCCTTTTGAAACCCATGGAGATTTTTAAGAAGTAAGTTTCTCGGTTTTTCATATAGAACACACTGCCAGAGAATGTCGTTCATATCCTGATCAGCTAAGTTACATCTGCATACAGAACTACGCACAATATTTACTCTGGCTAACGATGCAGCTAAATTATAATGATTGGCTCTGATGCGTGAAATAGAGGTAATAAATTTGCGACCTACGTTTAAACTAGCAAGCCAAGGGGATTTTTCATCTTTAAAATAAGTTTCTAAGTACATTTTACCGGTAATATTTCCTTCATTACAAAGAATAACATTCGTTTGTAATTTGCATCCGAGCTTATACTTTTCATACATGCCAGCAAAAGGACAATGACTAACGCTTACTTGATCAAAGTTTGTGGCAGCTTTGGTTAACTGGTCTGCCATGTAATTACCTTGGATTCCCTTATGAGCAGAAATCCAACATAGCTTAAGCGTAGTATTGTAAGGGTTTTTGTTATGAAAGTTGTGATATTTTTACTTTATGTGAAGTATATACGGATTAACTTTAATATCAATTTTAGCATTTTGTAAAGATAATAGAGCACTCAAGGAATGTGAAAGAATACACATGTTACGATTTTGATTTTGTAGGGCTACCGAGAATGCTTCATTTAGATGGTAGTTTTACTACAATCTGTGTGCATAGCTACAGCATCGCTTTTTACAGTAAGTTCGTCAATAATTTTATCCGGGTTATAAGCTATTTCTAGTAGTGTTTCGAGTGACGTGTCTACTGGTAGTATGGAAAACAGTGTTTCATAATCATAACAGTATAAATTGTATTTAGTTTCAGTAATTCTCTTTTTTTCAGAGTCCAAGCACTCAGAGAGGGTGTTTGCAAGAATTTTTTCTAGATTTTGTTGTTATTTTGTTCTTTTATCTTTATGTTGCAATAGCTTTCACCGGATTGTAGAGTTTGAGTCTCAAAATTTGAAAAGATTTTGATCGAGAAATTTTTGCATAAATAAATAGCGCGCAGACACAGAAGAGGTAACTTTGATTCAGCAAACAATATATTTTTAGGGGTACTGATTCTATAGCCAAATGCGCTCCTGACGGCAGAGTATTAAATACTTTTTAATTTTTATATTTGTTTAATACGGGTAGGAAAGTAAATGAAGTTTGCGTAGTCAATGATCGATCTGACATAAAGGTTTATACGAGGGTGGTCTTTTATATCTACGTATAATAAAATTTTAGCAGTTAACATTATTCAAACCGGGTGAGGTCGAAAATATTAACTTTTCAAAAGTTAGTTTTAAATTATTCTAAAGATTATTTTTATTATAATATTCCTTTCAAATTATTATATGAAAATCTCTTTATAGATATATTTTTCAATACCTTTATCTTCTTAAGCCCTATGCTTCTTTGAGTTTCCCAGTGGGCATGGAGATGTCTGATGTCTTTAGGTTGTCCTAACGACGACTTA
Source organism: Andricus kollari (assembly GCA_932074435.1). Lineage (NCBI taxonomy): Eukaryota > Metazoa > Arthropoda > Insecta > Hymenoptera > Cynipidae > Andricus > Andricus kollari. Next base: position 2,016 of record CAKNWW010047786.1, read on the forward strand.
CTACCGTGCCCACTCGGTAGGTACCCTGCTTACAATTTTGGGATAGGACCGGGTTAGAAACTGGTTAGAAATGTATTATAAATGGTCCAAAACGCGCCGTAACCGTTTTTTGTCTCTGGGTTATAACCCACACCAAACCGGCCGCAATCTGGCATAATGTGATATTCGTACCCGGTTTCTAGCTGGTTTGTAACTCGATCCACAAAATACTTCTTCCCGGTTCTTATCCGGTCCTAACCGGCTTGTACCTGACTTCTGCCTCCGATTTATATCCGACACCTAACGCAACATGCAATATTTGTATCCGGTTGCTACCCGGTTTGTAACTGGATCCACAAAATACTTCTACCCGGTTCTTATCTGGTCCTAACCCAGGCTCCCCAAGCTGCAATGTATTTGCGTGCATTAAAGTTTGACTAAGAGTTTTGCAGAAAAAGGGCCGCTGGCGCTAGTTTCGCACACACACAAATACATTTTTAGGCTGGTGAGAGATAACACATATATACGAATGTGCTCATGTGTCAAACCAAAATTCAAAATAAATTAAAATACTTTCAAAATTCTTGAAAAATATGATATTTAAAGGCGAAACATTTTGCATGTGGATTTGTATGGATGAGAGTATTGTTTGCATCTAAAATTTTAAAGAAATTGAAAATAATTGAATGGAATCAGATGAAATTGTGATTTGTGTATTGCTCTAATCTCTATAACAGATAATCTTTAATCCTTGTCTTTTAAATAATTTAAATTATCATGAAAATAATTATCAATGAAAGCAATAACTAACTAAGGTCATCCGCGGCTATAGACCTGACTCCAAGGAACAGTGTTAAACGATGTTGTGTTGCGTAAATTTCCCTAAGCAGAAGGGGATGACGTACACGTTCCAGTTGTGTCGGGATTGGTTGCTTTAGGAACCATGATCTTAGCTTCCGGAGCCTACAACTTCTCACATTATTATATACCTTTGAGTGATAATTTTCAATTTTATTTCACAGGTCAGTCAAAATCCGTTTCTTGAGGAAGAAGACAGAAAAAGCCTTTCAGGATCCAATCCGAAAATGTTTCACTTACATTTATAGAATATTAATAGTTTTCAGTTTTTAATTGCTTTTCTGAAATTTAATTTAATTTTTTTGAATTCATATAAAATTTCTTTAACTTCACTTAAAGTAATTTCAATCATATTCAGTTAATTTGAATTTACTCAGATTCCAATAAAAATAAACCGGTTAGGACCAGTTAGAAAGTTTCCATTGTCGAGTACCGGGTAAGAGTCGGGTAGGAACCGGTTAGAAATTTATTTCGGTCTTTTCCAATATTTAATTTCAGGTTCGAATTTGTCGGATAGAAACCGGTTTTAGGACCGGTTAGAATGTTTTCTGTGTCGATTCCGTGTACGAATCTATTAAGAACCAGTCAGAAAAGAATTTCGGTATTTGCCAATATTTAATTTCAGGTTCTATCTTGCCGGATAGAAACCGGTTAGGACCAGTTAGAAAGTTTCCAGTGTCGAGTGCGGTATAGTAATCAGTTAGGAACCAGTTAGAAACGAACTTTGGTCTTTGCCAATAAATCATTTCTGGTACCATTTGTCAGATAGAAACTCGTTATTACCGATTAGAATGTTTCCTGTGTCGAGTGTCGTGTAGGAATCAGGTAGTAACCGGTTAGAAATGAATTTCAGACTGCCAATATTTAATTTCAGGTTCCAATTTGTTGGATAGAAACCGCTTAGGACCGGTCAGAATGTTTCCTGTGTCGCGTTCCGTGTAGGAATCGGTTAGGAACCGATTAGAAACAAATTTCTGTGTTTACCAATATTTAATTTAAGTTTCTAATGTGCTGGATAGAAAGCGGTAAGTACCAGTTAGAAAGTTTCGAGTGTCAAAAGCCGTATAGGAATCGGTTAGGAACCAGTTAGAAACGAAGTTTGGTCTTTGCCAATATTTAATTTCTGCTTCGATTTGTCGGATAAAAACCAGCTAGAACCGGTTAGAATATTTTCACCAAATTTTCTGTTGCCATTTCCCGGATAAGAACCGGTTAGGGTCCGGGTACGTTCCAGAAATTTAAATTGATACTGGTTAGAATTCGGTTAGAACCGGGTAAAAACCTTATTGGTTTCCAACCGGTAGAAGCAGGGTATTTAATTTTTTTCAAATTACTTATCTGTCTCTTATTTCGCAAAATCGTTTATTTATTTAAGTTATTTTCTTATGATGTAACAAAAAGTAAATTTAAAAAAAATATAATAATAATAATTTTTATGACAGTTTTACTGTTGTTTATGTGATGATGTATAATGACGGGTTACATATTTGACTTTGTCATTTTGTTAGTGAAATCTCAAGGTTTATTTGTTCGGGTGGTACACATTTTTTTTCAATTTTCCTTGCCCCTTCCCAGATTGGTTCGAATACTAAGAAAAGTGAGAACGTATTTTTAATTTTGAAGTCAATTGATTTTTAGGGGTTGTTCAAAGCCTATAAAGTTATACGTGTATTTCCCCTGAAAAAAATACGTTTTTGGAAATTTGAGATAGAATCGTTAATATTAGATTATCTTACTGCATCTGCCATGCTTTTTTTGAAAATTGCTTGGTGAATACTTTTTGAATTCAACCCATATAAGCCAATTTTATGGGGTTTTGAAAGAAACTTCGTAATTGCAAACATGAGATACTATGTCCCGCGTGAAAAAAAGTTCCCCTGCTCATGCATGGGTCAAAGATAGGTCAAAAATGTTTAAAGATTGATAATAATATTTTGCAACCCAAAGTTCGATTGTTAGATAATACATATTTTTTAGACTATAGACAGAAAATTTCTAATTCTGAGGAAGAAATTTGAGAAAGAGTTTGGATATGTGCAAAATGTTGAAAATCCCGTGAACCTGAGGCCGACGCGAAAACGCGAGCGATTAGGCCGACCCTACCTAGTGTCACTTTACACAGACTCACTCGAGGAATTCATTATAGAATTCAAGGAATTAATAGGTTTTCATGAATTCGTAGATTTTCATGAATCCGTAGAATTCAAGGACCCCACGTAAATCGAAAAAGACATAGAATTCAAGGAATTGAGAGAATTGACGGAATTCATAGGAATTTTGAAAATTCATATAATTCAGGGAGTTCCTAAAATTGTAGGAATTCATAGATTTCAAGGAGTTTTGAGAATTCAGGGTATTCAGAGAATTTAAGGAATTCTGAGAATTGAAGGAATTTGTAGAATTCATGGAATTAATAGAATTCGAAGAATTCAGAGAATTCTAAGAATTCAGAGATTTCGAAGAATTGAAAGAATTCAGAGAATTCAAAGAATTGAGACATGTCAAGGAATTGAGAGAATTCATAAAATTAAGAGAATTAATGGAAATCAAGGAAATCAGAAAATTCAGGGTATTCAGGGCTTTAGGGAACTCAGGGAATTCAGAGAATTTATGGAATTCATATGTGGTGTGGTTAGCCCACACTTGTAGTTATTTACTACAAGAAACTATCCACCTAAAAAACACTACCCGAATCGGGTAGTGTCACGCTTACCCCTAGAGGCTCGCCGAAAGGGAAATAGCTTAATGATATACATATAATTCATGGAATTCCTAGAATTTGAGAAATTCATAGATTTTAAGGTGTTTTGAGAATTCAAGGGATTCAGAGAATTTAAGGAATTCTGAGAATTGAAGGAATTTTGAGAATTCAAGGAATTCTGGGAATTTATAAAATTCGGAGAATTCATGGAATTCATGGATTGTATAGAATTTTAAAAATTCATGTAATTCAGGGAATTCCTAGAATTCGAAAAATCGTAGATTTTAAGGAGTTTTGAGAATTCAGGGGATTCAAAGAATTTAAGGAATTCTGAGAATTTAAAGAATTTTGAGAATTCATGGAATTCGGAGAATTCGAAGAATTCAGAGATTTCGAGGAATTCACAGAATTCAAGAAATTCAGAGAATGCATAAAATTCAGAGAATTCAAGAAATTCAGAGAATGCATAAAATTCAGAGAATTCATAAAATTCAGAGAATTCATGGAATGCAGAGAATTTAAGGTACTCAGAGAATTCAACGAATTTTTGTATTTTTTTTTTCATAGTCTGGAATCCTCTTATCACCTGTAAAGTAACAAAAAAATCGTCGCCGGACGCCAACCTAACCCCCCTTGCGAGCAATATGCTTTAGGCAAACGATATATAATTGCATAACACAATACATAACTTACACTGTTAGAAATTTTCGGAAAATTCCGACACATTTGGGATACTAAAGTAACTGAAATTTACGAAATTAAGATGCTGGAAACGAAATTCAGTAACTTTTATAGTAAATTTTTCTAAATTTTTAGCAGAAACGGTATCTGAAAACTACAAATAGTTTCCTAAACGTCCTAAATTGTAACAGAAATATAAGTTATCATGACCGAAAGAAGTGCGCAGTTAAAAACTGCGCAATCCTCGCTTCTTAATCGCGTTCGAAGCGGAAAGAGCATGCTGGTTGTGGTCATGGGCGACAATGAACTTCAAAAGATTGTGTTAAATTATTACGATGCAGTAAACCCATTTTTTTCTGATATTGAATGATCTCAAGCATGAAAGGGATTCGAAATTTGCACGAGAAGAAGAAACTGAAAAAAGTGTTGAAATCGCGAGTAAAGGCAACGACCTAGAAGCTCTTCTGATTAGCGAATTATCTTTGCAATAAAGTAGTTACAATATACTGCGATCATCTGCCTCGTAAATGAACTTTTAAAAAAGCACATCAGGACCGCAAGTGACTAGCACAAGCGGCGTAAATTAATCATTAATTCAGGTTTCAATTGAATCGTGAGACCGCTGTTTACGTCAAATGACGCCCTCTTGGCTAGATAGGTTATATCTGCAATTTTAAGTCGTTCTCTTGGTTCATTAATTTTAATATAAATTTGCAGTATATGTTTGCCTTAACAATATAAATTATAGCAAGACAATATTGAGCGAAGTTTATAATTATGTAAATGACTACGTATGTATCTAGGTTAAATAATATACTGAATGAATCAAATGTGTTTATATTAACTTCACTCATATTTGCATACTATTTATATTGTCAGGAAAAATGTAGACTACATATTTTAAATTCAAGTTAATGAACCGAAAAATTTGTTTAATCCCTTGAAATTTTTAGTTACAGTCACTCAAAATCACTCAATTCTAACAGAATTTTTTGAAAGATATGACTAAAGATTTATGCAGTTACTGTTGCTAAAATTTCTGTTCCTGTTTAGGAAAATTTAGAAACGGTTTCTGCATAAAGCTTCAGTGACACGTCTTTAAAAATTGCAACATAAATTTCGAACGGTGTACGTGCATTGATTGTATTAACAATAAAAACATGTGGTGTTTTAGTATTGTTTTTTTGTGTCGGTCTTGGCCTTGTTTTACAAATTAGGGCTCCCTCTCTCGTTCACTTGTGCTTGTCCACGTGGTTGAGTTGGTAATTTTGGTACAGCAAACGGTACTGCAGGGCATTATTTTACCACTTGATTGGGAAAATTCACCATCAGGAGACCGTAGTGTGCCACCTGTGTCGAAAATTTGACTTTCGATTCCGCGCCCTTTACCCTCTCCTTCCTACTCTAGTAGATAAATCCCAATCCACCTTGCGTGAATGGTAAAACAGTTACCTCCCCTTACCCCTAGATATTGGTAGCACGGGTAGCACTTTCCAGGCGAGGGTCTCATGGAATTATAGATTTTTCTGTTAAACTTGCCTTTCTGGTCGGTAGATGGTAGTAGCATTTCTGCCTCGCACAAGAATCGATTCGTTGAGTAGTGAGGGTCCACTATAAATTGGGGCGGGTGCTCCAGTGCTTGACCAGATTTTTTAATAGCTTACACATATTTCAAAATGCATGTTTTACACCAGGTCAAATATAAACGTAACATACCAGGTTTAATTAGGGGCCATCCATAAATTATGTAACAGCTTTTTTGGAGGATGGGGTTCGAGAAAATGTTATGATCTTTTGCATGGGGGGTTGAAAGAATAATCGACACTGTTACATAATATTTTTAACCAATTAACCCCATAGAAAATCCATGCATACATAATTATAGCGTAAGGCAGACTTCATACTCTTTCCCTATATCCCTCTATTAAAGAATTCCTCTTTTTTTACCCCAGTCTTCATGAAACTTCCCCTCTTTCGATTAAGGTTTACACTACGTACAATCAATTTCAAGTCGCCAATTTTTAAACTGATTTATAAAATCAACAAAATAGATCTATGATTAATTTCTGCACATTTTGACGGAGACTTCTGAGTGTACTTCAAACAAAAAATAATTCAGGTTGAAATTTTGTATTTACCATTAGTTATTTCGATTTTTAATTCTTGCTTTCTCTTCAGGGAAAAGTTATACTTCTTATTTGATCCTAATGATAAAGATCTCATTTTATTCGTTGAAGGAGTCTCTACATTTCTATTTGGGCGGTGTTTATTAAAATGTAAACTATCATTGTTTATAACAGGGGTCTCCCAACGTAGATGCTGTATCTACTGGGGATCCCAGGCCAATAGGTCGGATCTACTCTGCTCCTACACAGAACTGTCAAAATCCTTTACCTGATTTGAGCCGCTTCGAACCCTTAAAAAAAGGATCCACCACGTTAAAATTTCAGAACCAGCCCCCTGCAACGACTGTGAGGGCAGTTCCACCGACCAAGCTTCGGCGGCGTGGCGTCGCTTATATGTGTATCAGGGTTGCGAAGTGACGCATCACTCGAGGTTTTCTACGTAAATTACCTAAATGAAGTAATTTACGTAAAATACCTCGATATTAAAATACATGTAGAAAACCTCTGATTGGCTGTCTGATTCAAGTTTTCAATTTCCCGCCTCAGAGGTGGCGCCATCATATATAGAACAAGATGTAATTTAATCATGTAGAAAAATGATGATGTAAAATACCAGGTAAATTACCGTAAAAACCCAAGTAAATTACCACGAGTATTTTACTTACCCATCCCTGATGTGTGTGGCGCGGCGTATCCAGTGGCTTAGAGGTGGAGGGGATACATAGGTTGGAAAGAGAGGGCGGAGACTAATCTTAGCCACCTCGCTTACTCCTGTGTATCCCCTCCACCTCAAATCCAGTGGGTAAGCCGCGCTTCTTACGCATAAGCGACGCCACGCCGCCGAAGCTTGGTCGGTGGGACTGCAATCTGTATGTCAGCGTTAGTTCACTAGTACGATCAAGTGAAGCGTGGAGCGCAGATGGCGCTGGGAGTCTTCCCAGCCTGTTTTTACATGGCAAGCATAGGCAAAATTAGTTAGAAATTAATTTCATAGATATTATTTGTAATGTCGATCGGTTTTATGCATCGCATAATTGAAGTTTCATATCATTTTAAACATTAGAGTAATTGTATGTAAAAAAAATCGTTAAACTCTTTTTTTCTAGCTGAGGGAAATATGAAAGGTTTCAATCGTAACATGGATCAAATTAATTTAAAGGATTTTTCAACTCAAGAAACAAAATTGAACTTATATTTATACCAAATTTTATTATTGAATTCCGCTTATCATAATTATATAAAGTTTGTTTGCAAAAAATGAGTTTTTAATAATAATACTGTGACATTATATTTCATAAACAAAACTAGTGTTATGTAATATAAAATTTAATTAGAAATTGAAATTAAATAGCAAATATTCTAATTTTATATTAGGATGAAGAATTAATTTAATAGAAAAGGAAATTAAAATAAAAACAATGTCATACGTTGGTATAAATAAGTAATCTATTAACAATAGTAACCCTAAAACAATAACAAATGATTCATTTGAATAAGCGAATTAATTAATTAATCGAAGGATTAATTAATTTAAAAATTAGTTAAATTCAAATAAATTAAGAAGTTATAGTTTTTATTTATTTTTTATATTGCTACGGAAGAATTAAAAAAAAAAATATATCGTTTCAGTTTAAGATAACATGTTCCATATTTTTTATGAAAACACATAGCTTTTATTTAATTTTTTATATTTCTAAAAAAAATGTTTGAGATAAAGATATCGTTTCAGTTTAAGAGAAAATGTTTGATATTTGTTATTAAAATACATTATTGTTATTTAAGTTTTTATATTTCTACGAAATAATTTTTTCGAATAAAGGTATAGTTTCGTTTAAGATAAAATGTTCGATTTGTTTAATTAAAATACATAGTTCTTATTTAATGTTTCATATTTCTACAGTAATTTTTTTGAAATCAAGGTATATATCATTCAATCTTAAGATAAAATGTTCTATATTTTGTATTAAAATATATATAATTCTGATTTTTTTCATTTCTACGATCATTTTTTTAAAATAAAGATATCGTTTCAATTTAAGAGGAAATGTTCGACATTTTTTGTTAAAATACAGTGCTTAATTAATTTTTTATATTTCTACAAAAGAATTAAAAAAAAATAAAGATATCATTTCAGTTTAAATGTATACATGATACCTTCTCCATTTATTTGTTTAAATTAAACTATTATTTTAATTATTGAATCCTTTCATAATTTTAATATGTAATTTATTTTCACACTTTATCAAGAAAAAAAATCTGCCCGCAGCGCGGGTACATTCTCATAGCGCGCTAGGCGCGCGGCTCGCTTCGCTCGCAAGTTTGAGCGCGCCTCGGGCGTGCGACTGTTGGTTATCGCGCTTCGCGCTCGATTATATATTTATCTCGCGCTACGCGCTCGATGACGTATTTACCTCACGCTACGCGCTCGATCTTTGTATTCCCCCCACATTTGCGCCCAGACCTTTTAAAATTGAAGGTCAAATCATCGACAACTGTAATTTGGTGATTATTAATTTTCTTTTATTAAAGCTCCTTTGGCTTTAACGAACACATTCTCATCACGAATCTCGTGTTTGGCACTCGATTTTGTCCAAAATCTGAATATTTGTACATTATGTTGAACATTCCCGTGCAGAAATTTCGGCGTGGCCCTATTCGGGGCCAGATCTGGCAGAATCTGGCCCTGATCGGGCATCCCAGTCAGGGCCAGACTCGAAATGAAACGCCTAATCCGATCAGGGCCAGACTGGGGTATCCATAAGGAAGGCCCGATCTGGCCCTGACCAGGCCCCTTCTAATCTTTATTTATAAAAATATCATTAAAATATAATTTATTCAATAAAAAAGTAAACAATTAATAATTAATATTAAACTTTATTA
>CAKNWW010047802.1:0-10130 GCA_932074435.1 Andricus kollari
AATTGAAAATTAATTTTTTTGTTGAGAATTCAACTCTTTTATTAAACATTTGACTTTTTTGGTTGAAAATTTAACTACTTGAACGAAAGTTGAACTTCTTTGTTAAAAATGTAGATGTTGGGTTGAATATTCATAATTTTAGTTGAATATTCATCTTTTTGGTTGAAAATTTAACTATTTTGTTTGAAATTCTTTTTTTTTTGCAGAAAATTCAAATATTTTTGTAGAAAATTTAACTATTTGGTGAAAAATTAACTTTTTTGTTGAAAATTAATATTTTCGGTATGAAAAATCAATCTTTAAGTTGAAAATTCATGTTTTTTGTTTAAACTGCAACTGTTTTAATAGAAAGTCCAACGTTAAAGATTAATAATTTTAGTTGAAAATTCATCTCTTTGGTTGAAAATTCAACTTTTGTGTTTCAAATTCATTGATCTTTTAGGTTGAAAACTCAAATATTTTGGTAGAAAATGAAACCATTTGGTTGAAAATTAACTTTTTTGTTGAGAATTTAACTCTTTAAAGAAAATTTGTCTTCTTGGGTTGAAAATTTAGCTACTTGGTTGAAAGTAGATATACGTTGTTCAAAAAAGTGAAACAGTCTTTTCATCCGAGTGTGAGTTTTGCAAACACGCGAGCATAAAGAGACTGTTTTTCTCCTAGGTACACAATATACTATTTTATGAATTATCATCTTAGTTATTTTGGTTTTTAAATTACAAAATTAGGGAAGTGAAAAAAGTAACTTTTTAGGTAACTTAAGTTGTGGTATCTGGTAACTGGAACTAGTTACTGTTACAAGTAACATAACTGTAACTAATTACTCAAAAAAATATAACTTACCCAACACTAATTATAACTATAATTATATTTTATACCCTTCTGATGTAAAGGATTTATCTAATTTCATTAATATTTCTATCACAAATTTCATTTTATATCATTTATTAAACATCTTTAGGGAAATAAATTGACGCAATTAAACAAAGGAGCCTTTGGACGACTGCCAATAGTTTTTGAACTGAATCTAGCAGATAATCAGATTCACAACATAAGTAAACGTGCTTTTGAGGGATTTCTGCAACTATTGACTTTAAATCTAACGAATAACAACATCAGCCATATCCCAAATGGAGCGTTCCAAAGCCTTGTCTCTTTGAGAACTTTGGACTTATCATACAACAATTTGGAAAAAATTGACAATAAGACTCACGGTTTATTGGATGATTGTCTCTCCCTGGAGAGAGTGAATCTCACTCACAATAAAATGGCCTTCATAACGAGAAAAACGTTTCCAAACGATCCTTGGATACCTTACAAATTAAAAGAGGTCGATCTTTCTTACAATAAAATACCAGTTCTCACTTTCGACATCACTGTAGGAGGCAAAAAACTCGTCTACCTTAATTTATCTCATAATAATATCAACGAGATCCGAAGATGTAAGTAAAAAATAAGTAGGTCACACTTTTAGGCTTCAGGATACTTTTGATATAATGTAACTATTCAATAAGAATCTAAAGTTGAATATTCTATTGACACAGTGGATTATATTTTTTAACCCACGATTTAAATTAAATAAAATTCAATATTTCAATGTTTCAGACGTCATTGGAAATCTGACAAATCTTGAGACGTTAGACTTGTCATACAACGAGCTGAGCGATATTTCGGATTTGGATGTCTTTAACCCACCGAATAACATTACAAATTTGATCCTCAAGAATAATCGGTTCTCTCATCTGCCTTTTGAGAAAATCGTCCCCATGCCGAACCTAAAGCTGCTGGATATTGAAAATAACCAATTTGCGGGATTCAATAAAAATCTGATGACGATTATCAACAATGGGACCAAACTTAGATATACTGGTAAAATTTCTTTTGGACTTATTACTAGGATTTAGGGGACCACCAGTATAGTACATAAGTGACTTATGAACCTACTTTTAAAAATTGGAACGTATTAGACCAACAAGAATTTTATTGTCATATCGGACTTATAATAACTAATAGGTCTAAACCTAGGAATTTAAGGCAATCTCTAACATAAGTTCAACATATTTTTAAAATTAATTTTTTTTTAGGAAATCCTCTACATTGCGATTGTTACGTGAGACCATTGAAAAGGTGGCTGAAAACTTTTACCGAAACTCCTCCAGAATGGTCCAAAATGACTTGTGCAGGTCCAAGTTACGTTGAGGATAATAATCTTTCAGAAGTTACTGAAGATTTGATGACCTGTGGGGAAAGAGAAATCGTTGAAGATCCGAAATTGGACATCACACCTGACCTTCGATATAGAGATCTTGAATAGTAAGTACATCACTCGCCTATTTCCTTCATTTATAAAAAAATTAGTTCGTGAAGGGCCCCAGTAACAGCAATGAATGGTTTCCTGAGCGAACGTACTAATACTTTTGTGCACACCTTCTTCCTTGATATTGTTCCTCTTCCACTATAATCGATTACAACTCACTCAAACTTTTCAGTATTCCTCTCCCATAATTCTTTCCTTATGCCTTCTTTAAATACCACCTCGCTTGTTATCCCTTCTCTAAATACCTCCTTCCCTGTTATCCCTTCTCTAAACACCACTTCCCCTGTTACCCCTTCTCTAAATACCACCTCCTCTGTTATCCCTTCTCTTATACACGCATCTAACCTCCCCTTCCTTTCCGCTCTAGCAATAAAAACATCATCCCTTCCCCAATATCTCCTCTGTCTATACACTTCATCTATTCCTGTTTTGCCCTATATATTAGTAATCCCTTATCTTCTTTCGTATATTCGCCCATTCACCCTTGCCTGTTCCTATATAACCCATGTCCAAACCTCTCCTACTCTTCCCTCTACCCTATTGCCATCTATCCACCCTCTCCCCTCCAATCAACTCATCCTTTTTCATATATCCCCCCCCCCTTTATATACCCTCTTGCACCCCTCATCATTTTGACCCTCCTAAATATAACTCACCCAGTCCCAATATCTTCCCTTTTTCCATATATTTAGTAAGCTCCGTTATCCTTTTGCCCTTTCCAACACCCATCCTTCCCTCTGGGATATCCGTCCGGTTACTCTCTTACCATTACTCATTCGGCTATATATCCCCTTAATCGATCTTCCCATATACCCATTTACAACTTACTCTTCCCCTTACCTTTTCTCCTTTTCGCTACACCACTCATATTTGTGCACCTTATACCTATAACCTCTATCTTAACCTCAATATCCGGCCACGCCTAAATTAGTACCCCACTACTCCCTCTCCCAACTAATAGCCATCCCTCTCAACTCTCGGTAGCTCCAAACTTGCCCGTTCCTATATAAAATTTCATACGAATATAAAACTCCCAGAGTCTTCCCTATTTCAATATTCCAAAGTAAGTTGGGTAGAGGTGAGAGGGACTCCTATATTAGTTGCCCCGTACTACCCCTTCCAAGTAAAAGTCTTCCCTCTCGGATTTTCGCCCCTCCACCGGCTAACTCTTACCGCCTTATATATACTGTATAAAGCCATAACCCATGTTCCCTTATCGTCACATTAGAACTTACGTCGCCTCTTTCCTATTCCACTCCATTCCACCATTTTCTCCCAAACTTGCATTTTACAATTTCTATATTTATAACCCATCTACTGTTAGCCCCTTTCCAGCGCCACACATCTGACTGCCTCTCCCCATTATATCTACTCTTACAACCCCACTACTATCCTCTCTTTGCAGTGAACACAATTTATTATTCTCTTAATTCTCTATTTTCCAACAATTACAAGTTTAATTGCTGTTCCCCGTTGGGAGCACTGACTTTTTCATTGTCCTGATATATCAGTCGCCCCCTCCTAACCCTCTAAATTACATCTTTCACTCTAGGATCTCCGATTCACAATCACACTTACCCCTTCCTATACACAACGCGTAGGCTGTCTTTTCGGTGCCATTCTACACTCTACCCCCTCCCAACTATACCCTACTTCTTCCCTATCACTGTAATAGTCACACAACCACCCTCTTTCAGATTCTCCCTACCTCTCCATCTACTAAGACTTTAGAAAGTCGTTCAAACCTCCCCCTCCCATAATTTTTCTCCCCTAATCCCTCTAAATTACCCTACTTCCCCTCTCCACGCCTACTTCACATCGCCACACTTCACCCTTCGCTATCCCTCCCTGCCCTAACTTCTTCCTCCTCACTTACCCAGGTAACACTCCCCTTTCCCAGCCATCACTTCCCCACCCCTACTCACCCACACTAAATCACTAGCCCTTCCCTCAGTTCCAATCATTTCCGCTACTTTCTATCAGTTCTCCTCCCCTAATTTCCTCCTAATTCCCTTACTACCCTTCCCGTAATTTGCCCCTATTTCCCCTACTCATCCTCTCCTCAGTTCCCCTACTACCAATCCCCTCATTTCCCTCACATTAATTTCCCTTACTTCCACTACTTCCCTCTCCTCACTTCCCTTCACTTTTCCTACTTCCCATTCCCTTATATCTCTCCCCTCATGTTCCCTCACTTCCACTGCTCCACTTCCCTCATTTACCCTAACTTTCCTACTTTCATTCCCCTCATTTGCCTTTACTTCTTCTAACTTCCCCTACCCTCTAACCTAATTCTACTCCTCTCATTTCCCCTCATTTCGCCTACTTCCCCTTCCGTAATTCTGATTCCCTCCCTTCGCCTCACTTTCCTCACTCCACCTCATTTCCCCTACTTTCCGCTCCCTCATTTCTTCTCATTTTCCATCACGACCACTACTCTCCTCCTTAACGCTCCCCTCATTTCCCCTCGCTTCCTCTACTCTCCCCCTACTCCTCTCACTTTCCCTAATTTCTTTTCCCCTCCTAACATTTCCCCTCACTTCCCCTCCTGGGAAAAAAATACTACGGACAGTCGACCAATACTGTAAGGATTTCGGTCTGCGGCTACGAAACCATAAAAACGAGTGTAAATTACAGGCAACTCTTAAAATTACTTTACTGAACGTGACATATGCATTACATTTTTGTTTCTACCCACCCACTCCCTTCTGCAATGCCCCAAAAGCCACCCTCTAAACGAGGATCAAGTAATATGTGGTATATTGGCCGCAAATTTTACTTTTGTGTAGTTTTTTTTGACAAAATCATTTTTAATGTTCTAACTAAAAAATGTAAAGTACTTTTTTATTAATTATGAATTGCCTAAATAATATGTATTTATTTAAACAATACTTTTATTTAATGTTATCTCAAATTGTCGGTACTCTCACAAAGAAATAAACGAATTAGGCAACATAATAAAAATCGAACCACCGATTCAATTTGTTATTAATTGTTGAAAGAACTTCGTATTGCTTAAATATAACCTCTGACTAAATTGAGGCAGAAAAATGTAGTTTTTTATTTACAAATTTGTCAATAAGCTCTACAGAATTCTGGCATGTGTGGTTCTCTTTCTGTTACCTCTTATCCATAAAATTGTTTAAGCATTTTTTTTCGTCAAATTATCCAAAAATTACACCTTCTCTGCGTAACATGAACTAATTGGTTTAAATCAAAGATCAATTCACTTTATCGTTAATTATTTTAATAATTTTTCATTTTTGAAACATAACTTTTAACTAGAATGATGGAAAAAAGTGCAATTTTTTGCAAATTTTTTAATAAATTTCATTAACTCCTTTTATGTTGACACATTTTATTACTTTCTAAATGACATAAATTAATTAGTTTATTGTTGATTTTTTATTTAAATTAAATAGTTCAACTTACTCAGAGAAGGTGTAAATTTTCGATATTTTGTCACACAAAAATGGTTTAAACAAATGAAAATTGTTAAAAAAAATATGGTTAAGTGGCTAAAATACCAAACATCCCACAATTCTGTCGAATTTGTAGACAAATTTCCAAAAAACTACATTTTTCTGCCCTGTTCCAGTATTGCCTAATTAGTTTATCTCGCTGTAATGGTATCGATAATTTGTGGTAAAATTAGAAAATGTACTGTTTAAACAAACGCAAATTGTTCAAACAATAATTAATTAATAAAGAATACATGAAACTTTTTTATTCGACTATTAAAAATTATCTGTAAAAAAACTACACAAAAGTTACTTTTGTCTCTAATGAGCCGAAAAGTAAGGTAGTTTGGAATTCTGTTTCTTTAATTGAAAATCTTTTTCATGCTCATTTTTCATAGAACTATGCATGATAAAATAGATTTCTTTTCGATTTTAGGTTTAAAATTTTTTAAATAGAGACACTGAACTCATGATTCGTTCCAATCTGCAGGGATTGTTTATGAATATTTTTAGTTTTCTTGTAATTGAGTCTGAATAACTTTACCTCAATTTCTTGAAAGAAATCTTTTCATTTAAAATTTTGAAAGAAGAATGCATTAAATATTAGCAATATTAGAAATACATAAACAAATTTTGGATTGTTTCTTTTCCTATTTGGAATATGTAATGATCTAACTAGATTGGTTCAGAATCAACTATAAAGTAATATTTACGAAAATGTAGCGCAAATTACTTGATCCTCGTTTAGAGGGTGATTTTGGGGCATCCTGGAAGGGGTTGGGGGACAAAATAAAAAATGTATGTATATTTCACGTTCGGGGAAGTGATTTTAGGAGGTTCCTGGTATTTGCACTCGTTTTATTAAAAATTACGCCTTCTATTATCATATTTCTGATATAAGGGTTTCACCCATGTTATTCTTATGGGGAAATAAAGGGACTGGGCGGCACCATTTAATATTGTCCAATCGAGAAAAAACTTACGCTTTTACTTTTTTCTGATACCTCACAATATGAGCCATTTTTTTAAATTTGAAAGTAAGAAAAAAAATTCAAGTGGTATTTACTTTTTTTGGTCTAGTATCGAGAGGCAATAACGCAGAAGACAAGATTTCAAAAAACAAAAATTTGAAAAATGACATTATAAAAAAAATATTTTGTCACAATGTTGTATACATTGGAATTTATTTGATTTTTTTAGTCAATTATTTCATTTTCAAAATGCCGTATGTAACCTTTTGAAACGCCATCCTTGAAGTGATAAAAATATGAAGACGTGAGAATGTCATCTGGATCAGGACTATTTGAAGTTGGCACCTCGAATACGTTATTTGAAATGTAACAAAGTGCCAATCTTATATGGTCTTTATACAGTTGTCTTCATATTGTTTCTGGGTATCAAAATACACCCAATATTTTTTTCTAAATTTTTAGCAACGATGAAGATGATTCTTGGAAGGCCACCTGGTATGTGACATCCCGAGAAGACGTGGGTGACTTCTACGTCGTGGTACGAGAAATCGGGAAGAAACCTGTGATAGAAAAAGATGTCGTATATAATGAAAGGTCCTACAAGGTCCGTGAACTTCCGAATTCGATGACGAAGTATGAATTATGCGTTCTTGCCAGGGACTCAATAGGCAACGTGAAGCATTTCCGAAGTTCCCAATGCCAGCTTTTAAATCAGAAATTTTCCGGCTCAGGAAGTGTTTCTTTTCAGATGAACACGTTTTTATTACTGTTATCTAGTTTCTTATTCATGATTTAAAAATTGTATTTTTAGATGAATTATCAAACGTCCCGTTTTGTTTAACTTAATCTACTTTGTGAAGATCGAATTTTCTCCAAGTTCCCAATTTGTACTCTAAATCAGCGATTCCCAAACTATAGCTGTCGGGGCAACGGATGACCCTTTTATTGTTATGAGATTAAGACCTGTTAGAAAAACCGAAATTATGAAAACGCAGCTCAGTTAAATTGCAATTAGCTCAATAAGTTTTATTTTATTATATAATTAGAAACAAGTGAAAAAAGCTTGATAACAATCGGGTTATATTTTCAGTAATAAAGGAAATCTTAAGGTCCAAGAAAAAGTAAAATATCTCTCAACTGGGATTGAAGATATTAACGGATTTATCACTATCTTTTTTTCTTGTCAAAATCTAACGGATCTAATGTAGCCTATTGACATTCAAATTAGTAATATTTTACCCAATTTTAATTTTTCTCAACTGGCTCCAATCCACTGACAATAGGAAGGTCGCGCGATGCAAGTAACCCCAGAAAGTGCAAAAAAAAGTTTGGGAAACGCTGCCATACATCAGACCCTCCCAGTGAAGAGAAATTCCCGACAGAAGTAGATGTTGCACCTCCACTTCCATTCATTCTGAAGAGCTTGAGTCACTGGTCGGCTTTACACCGACGAATGGAAGGTTAGTTTCACGCGCGTAGTACGGTTGAGGGGAGAGAAACTTTCGCTTCGGAAAGCGTGTGAAAGAAGGGTTGCCAACTTATAAAATTCAGATTTTCCAGCTGATCGAAACTGCCGGTAACTGTGCGTCATTACCTTTGATGACCTACGTTACCGACCGTTTCCATCAGCTGCAGTACATGAATTTTTTAAGTTGGCTTCCCTTCTTTCACGCGCTCTCCGAGGAGAAAGTTTCTCTCCCACCAACAGTTCTACGCGCGTGAAACTAATCTTCCGACCATTGATGCAGAACTGAAATATCTGAACAAAACTTTCACAGTGAAATACATTGATGTTAGAAGGACCTGATTGTAACGTCTTGTCCTTACCGTTAAATTTAAAAATAAGGAACTCGTTTTCTTTTTTTTTTAATTAGATGCGGAGGGATCTTCTGGAGGTCAAACACCATATGGGTTGGGAGAGCATCCTCGTGTTCCTATTGAACATAATTTTTTTCCACTTGAACCGTCTACTTCTTCAGTTCATCCAGTTCATCCAGTTCCTCCAGTTAAAAAAGTACCACCAGAGTATGATATTCAACCAGGTACCTACGTTAGAGTAGACATCACGGAGGGCGCTTATTGTGTAGGACGTCTCCAACCTAGTGGATTAGCGGAAAATCAACCCGCCGAATGGATCAACAACAGAAGTACGAAGAGGACATTCGAGGTTTATGTACAAGCTCCCAGTAAAGCTTCTTGGACTGCAACACTCACACATTGTAAAGCCGATGGCACTCCCGTAACTCAACCTGGTCTCACTATCACTGTGGAATACCCTTACAATGTTGAGTTAATCTTACCCAATCGCCATCGTTTATACACAAGATTAAACGAATTTCGTACATATAAAGATGGCCGTATATTTCTTCCAGTAAATGCTGACAAATACCACATTTTTGTAAAAAATATTGACGGCGTTCCATACAAAGGACATTTGAAGATTCAAAAATAAAAATGTATTTACCTCGCGCTCCGCGCATGGTCTTTGTACTTTCCCCACATCTGTGCATAGGCCATTTTAAATTGAAGGTCGAACCATCGACAACTGTAATTCGGAGATTGTCAATTCTCTTTCGTTAAAGCTTCTTCGGCTTTAACGAACACATTCTCGTCACACGAAATTTTCTGTATTATTTTCAACTGTCTTATATTAAATGCATATTTTATTACTTTCTGTAACTTGTTCCGGAACTGATTATTCAGATATTAAAAAATAAAGTGCTTGATTTGCAACAGACGTGTTTTTCATCACTGACTGAAAAATCTTTCTTTGTTAAAAATTAAAATACTATTGAAGATTCCCCTTTTTAATTTAAAAATTAATATATTTTTGTAGAAATTTAATCTTTGTTGGTTAAACGTATAACTGTCTGTTTGAAAATTAATCCTTTGAGTTGGGGATTTAGCCAAAACTTTAGTTAAGAAATTCTTCAAAAATCAATTTTCGGGAAAATTCGAAGAATTTTTGCAAAGCATTTAATCTCATTTTTTATTATTTGTACTCAGAAATTTTAGATAAGCAGCGAAGCTGCGTTTTTATCTAAAGAGCTTGATATATCAAATTTTATAGCTCGAGGTTCAATTTTTAAATCCTTGCTTTGCATTAATGTATTTTTAGGCGATGCAGTTGACGACTTTTCTTTATCAATCTACAATTCGTATCGTGAGTATTTAAAATTATAAGGAAATGCATTAATTTGCTTCATAATTCTTTATTTTGGTATAAAATTAACCTTCTTGGTGGAAAATTCATCTTTTTGATTAAAAATGTAAATATTTCGTTAAAAATTAATTTTTTTTTAATTCAAGTTATTTCTTGAAAATCGAACTACTTTGTGAAAATTCTTTTTTTTTAGATTCACCTCTTTTGTCTTTTCTTTT
>CAKNWW010047806.1:0-15626 GCA_932074435.1 Andricus kollari
CATTATTATAGTTTCAACAGTTTACATATTTGTTTTGCTTCTTTCAATAATTGTAATGCCATATTACTTTAACATTACTTTACCATTACTTTACGATTACGCTATAGCGTAATGATTGCGTTTGGCCGGTCCGCCAGGGTGACTTGGCTTTGTGCTAGAAATATTTGGGGCCTGGCTACAATAAGCAGGGAATATAATATCTTTCACTTGAAAGTGGGGAAGCCCCTAGCCACTTGTGTTTGACCGTAAGAACGTGAGCCTTCCCGCAGTTAGGCACAATATATTGAATCCTATTATATTGCAGCCCGTCTCTCATTTATTGTTGTGAGAGTAATGTGCGGTTTTTGAAAGATAATTTTGCAAAGGTTAGCACAAAAGTGATTAGTGATAAGTGTCCTACCTAACCAGCTGACGGATGACAACGCATACGACCAGATGACTACCAGTGACAGAATTCCACTGAGTGAACCAGTGAAATCTCACTGATTGTCAGTCACACACTTCTGGCTGTTTCAACCAGTGAGATTTCACTGGAAATCAGTGAAATTTTTACTGGTTCATTTTGAGAAAGTACGTATTGTCGCAAGCAGCACGACAGCGTGGCGCAACAGGCTCGTCGCCCTTCGACATCTTGGTTGGATACCTTGCCCCAATGATTCTCATTCTCAAGTATCACACTGACTATGTTGTCAGGTGGGGCTTCTCCTAATTCGTTTTCCAGTCTGTGTCTAAGAGCAGCCTATCGGTCGCATTCAAAAAATGTATGGTGCACGCCGTCATGTTCCTTCTTCTTCAAAACATGCATATCAAGCTCCTCGCTTTTCTTCTTTCATGTAGGTAAATGCGGAAGTATCCGTACACGGAGAAGAATTGTGTTAGGTAGTAGTTAGTCTCTTCGTGATTACTTTCGGGCTCAAGCTGTGGAATCAGAATTGCGGTTCGTCTTCCTCTGTAGTCTCTATTCCAGAGTTGTTGTCATTCTTCCGTGGAGAGAGCTCCTAGCTTCGTCTTCAGCATTGCGCTTGCCCACTTCTGATGTCCTTTGCAATACCATTTTTTTCCTGGGCCAATAGGTCGATCGGTATCACTCCTGCGATCACTAGTATCGCCAGTTCTGATACCGTGCAATAGGAACACGCTATTTTGAGTGCATCTCTTTGTTGGACCGCTCCCATCCGTCTTCTATATTTCTTCTGCTTCAGTGCATCTGCTCATATTGCTGCTCCATAACTGGGTCACCGTCATTAGAAGTCGGCGTTTGCTCTGTCTCAAGCCGTGCACATTGGCCATAAGCCTGCTCAGCGCCGTGGTCACTGTTGCTGTTTTGTCCACTGCCTGACTTATTTGCATCCAAAAGGAGAGTTTCTTGTCCATCCAGATTCCTATAGGTACTTTATGGCACGAGCTCGGTTTTCTCTGCTTCTAGCTTCCGTTGGAGACCTTCCGTGATTCTTGCGACGATCACCGCGAGAATGGCATCCACATACCCCGTGAGGTATGCATCGCCTGAGATCTCTATTCTCAAGATGCCATCATACGAAACATTCCAGAGATTTGGTCCAAGAATCGAGCCCTGATCCATCTGACCGAATTAAAGGCGTTTCTCACATCCAACGTTACTATTAGACAATTTTCTTTGTACATCGGCTTCCTTTTTTCACTTTTTTATGGCTTCCAATACTTCTCGGATCGAGTTTATTGTGGAGCATCCTTTTCTGCACCCGTACTGTCTCTTGGAGAGTTCCCAGGCGCCTGTACGGCAGAAAGCAGTCGAGGCTTTATCTTCTTCTCGTAAAGTTTCCCAGTAGTGTTCGGCATAAACAGAGGTTTGCATGCTGAAGGGGAATTTGGTTCTCCTTTTCATTTACTAATCAGGGCCACCCGCTGAACTTTCCAGTTTTGGTGAAAAACTCCAGCTCTGTGGCAGCTGTTGAGCATGTTAAGTAGAATTTGCGGGTATGCGCGAGCTACTACTTTCAGTTCTTCTGCTGGGATTCCATCGGGTCCAGGCGCTTTTCTTTTCTGTAAAGAGCTCACGGCTGTCCTCAGTTTATCCTCCTTGAAGATTGGGATCTCCGCTCTGGTTTTTGCTTGACTTAAATGCTATCCTTAGGTCTTTCCTGGCTAGCTTGTACTTCCTGGTTTTCGAGAACTCGTTCGTGCCTCTACGCTTTTTCCTAGTAGCTTTCCGTCTGCATTTTAGACACTTTTTTCGGAGGTCTGAAATTTCAGCATTCTACCAATAAGCAGAGGTCCTATTTTATGTCCCTTCTTACGAGGCATCGAAACGTCACAGGCCTGGTGTATAAGCCGCATCATGGCTTCTACTAATGCTTCCGCACCCATGCCAGCTCCCTCCAATAGACTGTTCTGCCCTCTGATTATCTTTAGGGATAGTTCGTCTGCATCATTTTTCGCCACGTTCTACATTGTGGCTTTGCTAGGATGCATCCTGGTCCTTGGCCTGCCTTTTACGTTTAAAAATATGTATTGGTGGTCGCTTTCAGTGTAGTCCTGCACAAACTCCCAGTTCTCTATAAGATGAGCTGTTCCTTCATATGTCACCGTCCGCGAAGAAAGGGACCTGATGCGCGGTAGCTTCATTTTACGGGATGAGCGATTGAAAAGGCGTTTCAGTACAGGAATTCCATAAGAGGGCCCTTATTTTGCATATTTATATCAATTTGGATTTTTTAGATATAGGAATAATATTTTTTATTATGAAAGAGCAAGAAAAAGCTATCGATTGGTGTGAAAAACTAAAAATCGATTTTTCCGCATTAGGTCCCATTCTTTGCGGACGGTCACATATATATGCTAGGGTGATATCCGGAATCCTTCGCACGTTACCGGCCTGTCTGAAAATTGGCGTTTTCCCAATATTTATGACTAGAAGCCCTCGTTTTGCTGCCATATCCATTGCCTTGGCATTGAAATCCCCGGCCATTATCACTCCCTCTTCAGTTCCTGGATTGCATCTTCCAGCAAGTCCAGGTATTCCTAAAAGTCCTGGATGTCCGCATTGGGCGTGAAGTAGCAGCTCACATATGTGACTTCTTTATTCCTTATCCAAACTTATCCTTTGTTTGGTTCCATGGTATTCGATCGGAAGTTTCCTTGGATTTTGCACCCAGATACACCGAAAAAACGATATTCTAATATTAAGAGTGTCATATTCTTATAGGCATATTCTTAGTAATATTCTTAATGAAGTAAGCGAAATTCTTACTTTAAGAGTATTTTCTAACCAAAGGGAGAAAGAAGAAATGCGTAAAGGAAAGTGCGACTTGCTCTGTTCAATCATTTCTTTTAATGTTTCGTGCCACGTGCTTTTCAATCAGTTTCCATTTTCGATTGTTTTACCCACGAAATAAAGTCTGTGCGAAAAATTTTATTTTTAATTTTTTCAAAAAAATTATTTCTCGCGGCAAAGTTTTGAAAATTCGCGGCAAATGTTGGCAAATGTTTGCTTGCAAATTTCGCAAAGAAACGTGACAAAGGTTTCGATACGAGATCAGATCGTGTACATAAGTACACGGAGTCCGAAGAAAATCGGACATATGCCCTTTTCGGAAGTATATCCCTATCTAGATATCATTACAACATACAATCTGGGTGTTAATTTTTTTAATCCAGGATTTCAAACCTGAACATCTATATTGTACGCCCTAAAATATCTACACATCGTTATCTCAAATGGTATTATACATCTTTCTCAGTTATTCGATTAGATTGAATACAGATTTCGGAATGATTCGGAATAGTTTGGATTGGTTCGGGATGAATTCCTATTCCGAAAGTTTTGCCAGGGTAGAGAGGGAAGCAATCATGGAGAAGGTACAATGTGGGAAGAAGAAAAAAACCTTTTTTATAGACGAAGAGACGTGGAATGAGCCAGTCAATAGTAGAATTAGGAGTAGAAATAGACGATGGTGAGGATATAGATTATGAAGAAATGAAAAGAACCAATATGAGAAAGACAGATGGGGAAAATGGAAGAAGAGTGTGTCGAGTTATAAGTGGTATAAAAATATAATAAAGGAGAAATTGCTTAGATATTTGAAGAAAAAAAACTCGAGAAGAGAATAGATGGAGAATTTAGATTATATGAGGAAAAAAAATGTTAAAAGGAAATGTTGAGTGTGTGGTTGGGAGTAAGATACTTAGGAGCATGTACAGAAGTGCATGTTCAGGGTTGTGGGAAACAAAGTAAAAAATTAGGGAGTGGCAAGAAAATATAAATATTTTACTAATTCAAGGGTTTCAGGGGGAAAATGGATTACATAATTAGAGGAAATAAGGGGGATTGGGGTGGAGAATAAAAAAAGTTTTTAGTCAACAATAATCCGCAGATTGGTTTGATGTAATTTTCCACACTTGAGGTAAAAAAGTGGGATTGAGCAAACAGGTGTAATGAAGTACTCACTGAGACTTTAACGTTTCTAAAAGCAAATTTGATTAAATTTGAGTCTTTGAATGCTTTTAAATTCTAAGTCGATCAAATTTTAGCATTGAAGTTTAGGCGCTCGATTTTAAAATTGCAATTTAAAATATGAATGGTTTTTGCTGTTTAATAATAGTCTAAATTTGTTTATAATTTCCAATTGTCAAAGTTTTTACGAATTTTGCTATTTTTCAATTCTCTAAAGGTGCTGTTCCTTTGCTTGTTCTTTGTCTGCAAGAGCCTGACATGTGCTTGAAACAGATTAGTGCCTCGGCACTCTGTGATATCAGTAAACACACTGTAGAATTGGCTCAAGCTGTCATCGATTCTGGAGCGATTTCAATTTTGGCGAAAGCCTTTTCCAATCCTGATGTCAAATTAAAGGTTTCTTCTCTCTTAAAACAAAAAATGAAATGTTATTCCTGAAAAAGGAATTTTATTGTTTTTTTTATGGACATCCTAGTATAATTATGTTTTTAAATTGAGAAATGTCGCAATCACAATAGTTTTTATTTAGTATTTTTTTGAACATGTTTTAACTTCAAAATGAAATTTAATAAAACGAAAATGCAGCGACAGGTTCTCTCAGCTTTCGGAAACATTGCAAAACATTCAATAGAATTTGCAGAATTTGTTGTGGAGGCTGAAATTTTTCCAAATGCTTTGATTCACATGGCTCATCCCGACGAAAATGTCGTAAAAGCTGCTGCAGTTCTTACAAGAGAAGTCTGCAAACATACATTTGAAGTATGATATAATTTCATACGTTCAATTATTAATTTAGTATTTTAATAAATTCTTGATTTTATTTGTTATTGATTTTAATTTAAAATGCATTTCTTTCTTTGAAATACAATTTTCCTGCAATAAATATATATTTTTTACTTGTAGAAATAATTTCCCTTCAGTTTTTTTTTAAATAAACTTTTAAATCTGGTTAGATGAAATTATTTATGATTTTTGCCGTGATTAAAATTTGTCTTGCTTTAGTAAATAGAATGGAAGTGCTATAGTAAAGTTCGCAAGTTTGGAAAATTAATTTTCTACTTCAAATGATAATTTGCTTTCAGTTGGCAGAATTAATTGTGAACACTGGTGGAATCGCAGCCCTCGTAGAATTAATAGCCACTGCAAAGTCTGCAAGAGTGCCAGGAATAATGGCTATCGGATATATTGCTGGTCATTCAGATCAATTAGCTTTAGCCGTTATCGAATCACAAGTAAGACTTTGATCTGTTCAATTTTTTCAATTAAACTCAATCGAACTTTTAACAAGTTAGTTTGTGACAGGAAATTGAAATCACTTTTTTAGTTAAAAACCCATTTAAAATTGCCTTGACTAACAAAAGCGGATGCGATTAAATCTGAACACTTTTAATTCTCATGAAGCATTAATATGATTAAGAAGTAATATAATAATGTTTTTAAATTAAGATCATATATTTTTGAAGGGACTAATCCAGCTGGTTTTTGTCCTGGAAGAAGAAACTGAAGATCACGTCACGGCAATAACAGTTTGGGCTTTAGGACAAATCGGAAAGCACACAGCCCATCATTCTAGAGCCGTTGCAGAGGCCAAAATCTTCCCTAAATTACTTTCGGTTACTGCTTTTTTCGCAACTACCTTATTGTGATTCTGAAATATTTAAAGATGTTTCTAAATAGTAGTATTTTAACATAAACTGTAGATCTACACGAATCCAAAATCTTCAGAAGATCTACAATCAAAATGCAAGATGACTTTGAAACAAGTTTTACAAAAATGTACTTATGTCGAAGCATTGGAACCTTTACTTAACGATGCACCTTCAAGTGTTCTGAAATACATCCTTGGACAATTTAGCAAGGTAAATTAATTAATTTAAATTACTGCAAAATATTAAATTCCGAATCGCCTTCGAGAAGAAACTGTAAAATATAAAATCAAAAATTTTTCCTATTTCGACAAAAGGTGACTTCTACTGACTGAGTCGTGCACGGTAAATAAATACTTTTTCCCTGTCGAAAAACTTACAAATAAGTGGAAATCCGCATGGAAATCTATACGTGGATAATCACGGGGAAATTTGCAATAGGAAATACATGCGGATTTCCGCATCGATTTCCACGTGAACATGAATGTACAGAGCGATGGGGAAAGGAGAGGGGGTGATCTCAAAATTCCAGATACTTTGTTTCTAAATTACCACGCGAATATTTTCAATAGGGATATTATATGGGGTACTCAAAACTAAAAAAAGACGTATCTTTTTGTATATCTCTTACGATTTATGAGTTTCCAAAGAAGTCGTAGCATCTTGATGATTTCACGGAATTTTAAAAGGATTTAAAGATTAATCAGAGTTTGTAAGATTTTCAAGAGATTTTTTAAAGGATTTTATGAGATTTTAACGGACTTCTGGCGATTTCTAAATATTTAGTGATTTTAAGGGATTTCGGATTTGAAAGGATTCAAACGAATTTCAAGTAATTTGCACTTACTTTTTCTAGTAACTGTAACTAAAATAGTTACTCAAAAAAAGTAACTTACCCAACAATGGTGTTTAAATACAACATAAGCTACTCAGGCTGAAATGAAAATAACAATTTCAGTTTACACGTAACGATATTTATTAAACGTAATAATCTCTTTCGTCACACACCGTATTACGCACATATACCTATAGGTATATATGCATTACGGTGATTAATTTTCCACGAAGTTTCGAAATGTAACTGCGATAACGTGATGATCGATGACATTTTATGAAAAAATGAGTGCAAAAAGTATGATCCAAGGATCGGAACCTTAACTTTTAGATTGGCCCCGAGTCCAGGTCCCGACCTTTTAAAGTTTTAAGGATCCAGGTCAGAATCTTGACCCATTAATTTCTCAAGGGTCCAGATCCGGATCTGGTACATTCAAATTTTGAAGGGTCCGTGGGTTTGAACCAGGACCTTTTAAATTCTTAAAGGTGCGGGTCCGAACCCGGAACCATTAATTTCTTAAGGTTCCAGATCCGGACCCCGTGACCCTTTAAAATTTAGGGGTTCCGATCCCCGGTAAAATCAAAATCGGGTAGTATCAGGAGTTCACTCATTGCACTTCCCACATAACATCCATGGTAATATATGTGTTAATTTGATGAACACTTTGTTTTCTCATTAAGACGGACACTTTCAATTATTTTTAAGTTGGTTTTTCTATCTTACCGACAATTTTATTTCCCGAAATAAATTTGGTCAAACAAATTGTCTTGTTAAAATCAATAACTTTTTGAGTTACACTCGCGTAATATTCCAAATATTAAAAAAGTTTTCCTCATATAAACAAAGTAAACCATTTTTTGAAACTTTATAAATCGCTATTGGTAGATAAAACATTTGTTTGAAAATAAATAAGTCGTTACTAGGAGATCATAAAAGGTTCGTCTCAAAAAAGGCTACACATCTATACAATAAAATTTTCATAAGATCGTAAAAATGGAAAAAAATCTATAACCCTAGAAATATTTATAATTTACAAAAATTTTAGAATTTATTTCCATAGATTATGCGTGAAGATAATTTGCGTCGTAAATAACTTGGGGAATTTGAAGTGCGATGCGCGAGTTTTTAACTTTAATCGTTTTTTATTTTTTTTTAAATAATTTTTTCATAAAATGTCACTGTTTATCGGGTTAGAGCATTTATATTTCAAAACGTCGTGCAAAATAAATCACCCTAATATATATAATTTATATCACTATATCTACACGTTGTACAAAGTTGTAATAGGCGTAGTTAATTTCTTCTCTATTAACTCGACCTCAATAATAATTGATTGGCTATTACACGCATGTACAAAAATGATATTTACCCTCAGAGCAGAAGTTACTGACGTCGTTTTCCATTTTTTATCCTTCTCTAAACAAATGATTCTTCGAAATGTTTGCTCCAAGGGCCTACGTATATTAACACAAAGAGTTACGATTCCTGTAGCTTGTGATTAAAAATGCATTCGCCTGGTTACAAAACAACAAAGCCACTTACATAATTCAATATTAATAGGTAATATCAAAATCTTATTAATAAGATTACACTAAGCAACTTCTTATAAGAATTTCCACACTGAAATTTTAGAAATTGTAAAGTTTTAACATCTTGAAACTTTTTATGAAACATAAAAATATCTTGATTTAAAGAGCAATTGTGTAGTTAAGAAATTCTTCTGAGACCAAATTTCCAATTGTTTTATTTTATTTCAGTTGTTCATCAGTACTTATGTATATTTTTCAAAGTGGATATTTGGTCCGTATTAAGTATGATTAATTAATAAATTAAATCAAACTTTATTAATACTACAATATTGGCAGCTGGTTTTACAGTCTACAATATTACGGAAATATTTTTCACATTAAAGGAAAGTAACTCATAGGAAATTTTCTTTTACAAAAAATGTACTCCGAACATGTCTGATTGTCATGAAAAAGCGATAGAGTTCTTTGCTAAGCTCTTCAGAAAAGAGATTAAAAAAGCAGTGATCAGTCGATTTTTATTTATTTATTCATTAATTTATTTATCTAGTTATTAATTCTAAGTAAATTATTCAAGAGGAATATCTAGAAGAGTTTATTAATAAATGCCTAAACGAATAATAAAAAATATAAATTTTTTCCTAGCACTATTAAAAATGCTGGATGCAAATAATTTTCAAATGCTTACTTTCGTGAGCTATAGAAATCAGTTACGAGCCAAAAGGCGTCCTATCGTTGGCCCCTTCATCTACGATATTTTCAACGGCAAGGCGGTTTTGTAAAATCTAAATAAATTGTAATAGAAAATGCAAACTTGCTTTACATATTTTGACTCATGATGCATTTAAATTCAATCTGAATTTTGAATCAGTGGTATTCTTAGTAGAATTATCAAATCTTCCAAACGCAATTTGATTTGAAATAACATTAAAACTCACTAGAATTGGAAATTCAACCGCACGAATCGGATTTTGGAAAATTAATTAATTTTTATCGATGAACTATGATGTTAGAATCTTTCAGTCTTCTATTTGATCTTTGGTTTCATTTTAACAGATTATTGCAATCAAGATTGAATAACAATCTTTTTTTTTTAATTAGTTCAGAAAATTCTTGCAAAAACCAGAGCTTGGAAGCCGTAGCAAATATTAAAAATTACAAGAAGATAATAAAAAAGGTTGGAAAAAAAGGGGTGAATCACAATGGTCTTCATATCGGCGGAGTATCAATGCCTAGAAGTGTTTTCAAAATTCAGAATCGCTTTTGATAAACATGTTTGCGCTTACAAAAATTAAATTTGTTAGGATTTTTGTATACTTCACTCGTCGTGTTCGTCATTGCCTTTGATGCTTGCGTAGTTATTGACGTTTCTGTTCATCTTTAGCATTTTTAGAAAACTTCCCAGAACCAAAATTGTCTTCCGATGTCTCCTGAAGATTCCAGAATAAAGAGCCTCCCTGACATCTCTGCGATCACTCACGTCAGAATCGATACTCGAACTTGCAGAGACTATGGATGGCTTTGCAGAAACTGGTTGATGATTCGGAGACTCCTTCGAGTTCAGAATAATACGCTGCTGATTATTGATCATCTTCGATATTTCTTCTATTTCTTAAAAATTCTTCAAATATTCTTCAAACTTGAAAATTTTAATTTTCACCTCAGGCCTTAAATTCCAAGTTCAAAACTAAAAATGCACGTCTCCAGTTTTGACTTTAAATATCAAACTTTACCCTCTAGTTTTTTTTTTAAATTTACTCGGTAAGTGCGATTTTTCTCAGGTGCGATAACGTTTTAAAGTCGGCATCATTAAAAAATTATCAGGTATCTTGTGATTCAGTTCTTATCAGTTCGGTGAATCTCAATTAGTGCTGATTCAGTATAGCTTCTGAACTGAATAAATAAAATGCAATTGAATTTTGTCGACATTTTCAACAAAATTGTTCTTGTTTCGTAAAATGTGTTCAATGCATTTGAAAATGTTTCTTGGGCTTCTGAGATTTATATTACGTATCAGTTGAAAAAATGGCTAGTCTAATTTTGCTAATAGTCTCGCTGAAATTTATATTGGGCTTCTGTAGGGAAAATAAGTTTTTCCTCTGGTTTGTGATAAACTTGCTTTTCTTATGATGAATCTTTAAATCTTCCATTCGAGTGTCAAGTTGTTTGATCAATTATTTCAGGTAGCTGAAAGAAGTAATTGAAAAGGGTTAATGCAAGTTTAAATAATTATAATTATGAGTTCGAATTTCAGACATTTTTCAATATGTAGGTTTTTGGTTTTAAAGCCTTCGAAATATATGCTTTATTTTTAAATAGTATATTAGTATAATAAATATATGTATATTAGAGATGGACAGATTTCCAGAAAATTCTATGAAATTCAGAAAAATGTTAGCAAGGACACTATTCCAGAATATTCTAGAAAAGTCAAGAACGTTTATAAAATATTCTTCTCGAAAACGAACCATTGTATAACTATTTAGAATATCTTAGAATATCCTAGAAAATTCCAGAAAAGTTAAGAAGAATCTAGAAGATTACCAGTTGAAAGCGCCTAAATGAATTAAACGAACGGTGTGTCTCGATTAAGCTCAACTCAAAGGTGCTTGCACCTCCCGGTGTTCTTTTGATTTTTTTAAACAGGTTAATCAACATATTTTCATGAAAATAAGTTAAAAATGAAGTTGTATTGGCTTGCAACATGTAGTTTCGCTTAAAAAAGAAGGCTCTAGCTGCTGAACATCTTACGCGACAAATGAAAGCGTTCAATAAATCTGAAAAATAGGTGAAAAGTGAAAAAAACATGAGTTAAAAAAAATGTCCAATCCATCCGAAGTTCCAAGTTCCTCTGGAAGAATTAAAGCATATAAAATTTGCTGCAAACTTAAATATAAATAAATGTTCTATCTCTGAAAGTTTCGAAGTTATAGCCTGCGAAAGTCGTTTTTTAATGGGTATTTTTTTTTAATTAAGAATCTTAGGTTTTGGGCAATAAGTTCTTCATTATGCATGGCTGGTGAAAGTTGCCAGTAAATCAATAAAAATAGACTCATTTTCGGGTAGGGGAGACCACCCTATAATAGATAATCATTAATTTAAAATACTCATTTATATGAAATAATGAATTTAGCTTAATTAATAGTTAGGACACTATATGTGTTAATAAAATAAAATTACAATGATATATTTTAGGTATATTTGTGCTTTTAATTAATGATTATCTACTGTAGGTTCATTATCCACTGTAGGGTGGTCTCCCCTATAACAAAATTAATGCTCTATAGCTTTAACAAGGACCGAAATTGTAGCCTTCTGAAAATGATCCTTTTGTATTGAATTTTGTTAAACATATGTTTTTAATATCTCATAATTAGTTAGGTTATCATTTTCTTCAAATACAAGGTAAAAAATATTATGAGAGCATTTTTCTGTGTTTCGTTCTCCAGAAACAAGAAATTAAAAAATGATGTCCAAGGGGCTATTCAAGTATTACGTACGTATTTTGAGAGGGAGGTTATGTCCTTCTGAAAATGACCCTTTTTCATTGAATTTTGTTAAACATCATTCTTTTCAATTTATCGTTTCTGCGAGAACGAAACATGGAAAAATGCTTTCATAATATTTTGTATCTTGTATTCTAAGAAAGTGATAACCTTACTGATT
The DNA here is from genome assembly GCA_932074435.1 of Andricus kollari. Taxonomy (NCBI): domain Eukaryota; kingdom Metazoa; phylum Arthropoda; class Insecta; order Hymenoptera; family Cynipidae; genus Andricus; species Andricus kollari. The sequence continues at coordinate 12,106 of CAKNWW010047806.1, forward strand.
ACGAAAAATTATAAAAAAGATGGTTAACAAAATTCAACAAAAAAGGGTCATTTTCAGAAGGCTATACGGTATACGGTTTTATTAGAACTAGAAATTGATTTTTTTAGATTTACTCCAAATCAAGTCTACTTTCATTTATTTACTGGCAACTTTCACTAGCCGTGCATATGAAAGAAGTTATTGCCCAAAACCTAACATTGTTAATTTAAAAAAAAATGATTCACTAAAAAACGACTTTTGCAGGCTATAACTCTGCAACTTTGAGAGATAAAACATTTATATTAAAAGTTTGCAGCAAATTTTATATACCTTAATTCTAGTAGAGGTACTAGGGACTTCGGATGGATTGGACAGGAAAAGCTTTTAAAAAAATCATATTTTTCCACTTTTTCTCCCATTTATCAGATTTATTGAACGATTTCAGTTGTCGCAAAATGTTCAGCAGCTAGAGCCTTCTTTTGCATGCTAAACTAAACGTTTCAAGCCAATACAATTTCATTTTTAACTTATTTCATGAAAATATGTTGATTAGGCTCTTTAAAAAATTTAAAAATTAAGTTTTCTCAAAAACGGCCCAAATTATTTGTTTATTTTTGGGTTCAAAATGATTTTGAGACATCACTGAAGTGTAATTAAAAGAACACCGGTAGGTCAAGCACCTTTGGTTAGAACTTACTCGAGACCCACCGTGAATGCCTTTAAAAAGAGTCCATGAAATTGAAAAAAATCTAAATTTGAAAACTTATAAAAATTAAGAATTTTTTTTTAATAAGACAACATTCAAAATTGGTGAAAGGACAGAATCGTAGCTTTACAGGAGATTTTACGAATTGTTCACAATATCGTATAAAATTGTTAATATTATGCCTAGCTAGATTTTTCTATGTTTATATTGAAATTCATCATCCGAAATTGTTTATAAGATTAAATATTGTTCCCCTTTTTACATCGCATGATTTATACATTTTGTCTTTTCATTGGTAACATTCACGAAATAAAAATAATGTTGTCGGATTTTAAAATCTTTTAAACTATTTTTTATATATTTTTAAAAAGAGTCTATAAACTTTAGCGCTAATATGATAAAATGTCTTGCATATAAAAAAAAGTTTCTTTTCAACTGTAGTCTTTTTAACTTAATTAATGCTATTTGCTGTAAATAATTTTAAATTTGAGGAACTTGACAGATTTCTTCTTTTCAATTTCAAGTGATACTGTAAACATAGCTAGGCAATCTTTTAAGTTCAGGTGCTTTAAAATTTTTCATGTATGATACTTTACAGCTTTTAAATTTAAAAATCTTTTGAAGTTTTTTAGGTACTTGAATTTCAACAGTTTAAAACTCTCAACTTTTTTTTAAAGCTCTATGTAGTAACAATTCTTTCATAGTAGAAAAAATATAAGTTTGAAAGATTTTAAACTTTTGCAAAGAATGATTTGCAATTCACTGTCTTATTACACTGCTGGTGCTTCCAATAAAAACGATTTTCGATTCCAGAAATTTAAATTTTGAATAACCAAATATTGGTAATTATTACAAATATTTGCTTCGCTTTTTAATATCAACGGATTCTATAAATGAAGGGTGACGCATAGTCATCGATTTCATAGGAGACAAAAAACGTTCTCAAAAATCCAATTTTCAATTCATAAAAGAGTGATTGCTCTCGAGATACAGCAGTGCTGAATTGAATAGCTGAAGATGTACTGTTCGGGTTTCGGAAGCCAGATAACGACCAGTTCAATGTTTTTATTTTCAATCTCAGGGACGAGTTAATAAACTGCTTATGACTATGTATTAATATTATTGATATTAATGTTTAAGAACTCTGTTCACTTTTAAAGAATCATTTTTTTCATTGCTTGCGAAATTTTCTCAAGTTTTAAAGAAATTTCTTTGCGTTAAAAAAAGTTCTAAACTCTTAAAGTACATATTGTAAGAATTAAAGACAGAATATAAATTTCATTACACTTTGAGTTTCTTATTTTTGTATATATGAAAGAAGAATTCGAATTTCGGATCTCATTTTTACTTTAAAATATTTGACTCTCGGTGGAAAAAATTTGAAAATAAAAATAAAATTCTTAAACGAAATTAATTATTGCTTAATTACTTTGCGCCAATCATTCATTACGCTTAGCAGTAATTTTTATTTTTATTTTCTCTTTGTTTTTCCCTCAACAGAGTCAATTTATTTGCACAAGGAGTCATCCTTGAAAAAGCTAACTTCTAGGCTAATTAATATAAAATTTTTAATTTGTAACCAAGAATGCGACAGTTTTATTATGAGATTTTCATAACGATCGACGGTTATGACAAAAATAATTGCTATAAATTAGTAAATACGTGTTTGTTCCTGAAGCACATTCACATATCATTAAATATCTTTGAGAGAAATAAAAGTGGAAGGTTCTAGACATAAGCCAAAATATTAATAACATTTTCTTGAAAATAAGCAGTCGACCGGCAATCGATAATCCTTTGTTCGATTCCCAGAAAATGTTATCAATATGTGATAAAAATATTAATAGTGCGAGATTAGTAATCTGAAAAATGTAATAATGATCATTTAAAATTATTTTGAATTCAATTTAAAGTATCATCTAAATTGATAAGTTTCAAAATTTAAAAATTTTGGTCAAGATTGAAAACGTCCAAATCTGATAAAGAAATATAAAACTTGGAAGTTTTCATATTCTTTGAAATTAAAAACGACTCGTCAAAACAATTTAAATACAAAGGGCAAAAATTTGAAAGCGTTTAAATGAGGAAACTTTTCAACTGAAAAAAACTGAAGTTTGGGAGTTTTCATAGCTGCTAAAATATTAAATCTTTGGAACTAAAAAGTATATCAGAAACTTTGAATTTTTCGACTGAATGTCATGTATTTTTTTTGATATTCAGGCTTAATTCTTTATTTTATATTTTATTGAGTGTGCGAATTAAATGATTGTGTTTAAAAAACGCTTACATATGATTCGGCACAAACTTATCTCACATAAAATACTTTCTACGCGAACATTTAAAAAATAGTATTCTACAGAAAAGAAAATTCTTTTTCTAAAAATATTATTAGAAAGATGTATTCTACACGAACTGGAAAAAAAATTACGCACGAAAACTATTTCTACGCAAAAAATATTCTACACAAAATATTTAATATCGAAAGGTAATAAATGTAATATAGAAAATGTAATATAATATATTACTTTATGAAATTATTACAAAATATGAGAAACTTTTTCTAAAAATACAAAAAACCGAGTCTACATATAATGGTTTCTAAAAACAAACAGTTAATGCTGGAAATATTGAACGCAATAGTAATTCGTATTTCTTAAAATAAAATGCAATATGTCATGTTACATATCTGGTATTCAATATTTCGTGTATGCAAGTTAAAGTTTTCTTGAAAAATATGTTTGTGTAGAATCAGATTTCATGTCTAATATTTCTAATTATATTTTTACATTTTGTTTTAGGCACATTATTTTATTTTTATTTTGTGTAGAATCCCTTT
>CAKNWW010047821.1:0-10840 GCA_932074435.1 Andricus kollari
TTACTTTTGCCCCGCTAAATTTTACTTTTGCCCCGCTAATTTTACTTTTGCCCCGCTGATTTTACTTTTGCCACGCTAATTTTACTTTTGCCCCGCAAAATTATTTTTCGGGAAAAATATGCTACTTTCGCCCCGCTTATCAGGGGCAAAAGGTGGGTTTTTCGGTCGGGTGTGGAATAAAGTGGTTTTACGCCCTTGTCTATTGGATTAAGAAAGCCTTCAGCTTTTCCATGTTTGTTCTCGGCGAGAATATACTTGATACAGCTCTGAATATGCCTTTCTTTCTTAGTTCGCATTCCAGGGAACCAAAACTCTTCTTGGATTGCATATTCTGTTCTCCGTACTCCAAAGTGCCCTTTGTCGTGTGCTTGCTTGATGATCTCGTGTTGCATTGCTTTTGGCACTACCTGTTGGATGTTTCCGTGTTTTTCCCGGTATAAGACTCCGCGTTTCAAAAAGAATTCTTCGTCCTTGTCGTTTCTCATAGCTTCGATTATCTTCTTCAACTCTGCGTCTTCTTCTTGAGCAGTCTGTATTTGAGAAATCAGACCATCCTTTTTCTCCTGAATGATGCAGACGAATACTGGATTCCTACTCAAGGCATCCACGTGTCGCATCGATGTACCGGGCCGATGTTCGATGTTATATTGAAAACTCTCAATCAATATAGTGCATATTTGCACTCGGAGACATGTCTGTTTTTTGCTCACTGTCTGTGCAAAAGCACGACAATCAGTCACGATTTTAATCGGGATATTGAGTAAATATACACGAAACTTTTCCAGAGCCTTAACCACCGCGAGAATTTCCAGTTCGTAACTTGTATAGAGTTCTTCTGTACGGGACGTCTTCCAGCTTGCAAAAAATACAAGATGCATCAAACCGTCTTCAGAATCCTTTTACAGCATAATGGCCCCGAGACCAAGTTTTGATGCGTCCGTGTGGAGTTCCGTCTCTGCTCCTATCCCATATAATTTCAGCACGTGTTGTCGTGCCAGGATCGCCTTTAACTCGTCGAATGCCCTCACTTGTTGTAGTGCAAATTCGAATTTCACTCCGTCTTTCAATAGCTCTGTTAGCGGCCTTGCTATCGTGGCATATTGGGGAATAAACTTTCTAAAATATCCCCTTAATCCCACATTGCTCTGGACCTCTTTGATGGATTTAGGTTTAGGAAAGCCCATTACGGCCTTCGTTTTAACTTATGATGGCCTGATGATTCCATCTTTCACTATGTAGCCAAGGTATTCTACCTCTCTGACCAATAAAGTATATTTCTTCCAATTTATAATTAGGCCGTATTTACTAGCCCATTCCAAAACCAGTTGCAGTTTCTTGATATTTTCTTCTTCAGTCTCGTTAGGAACTATAATGTCGTCTAGGTACGACAGTATTGTTCCATCCAAAATCAGAGGTCTAAATATCGCTCTGATGTAAATTTGGTGCTTTCCTTTTCCAGTGGCACGTGGAAAAATCCATCCTTAAGATCAAGAGTACTAAATACTATCGCACCTTGTAATCTGTCGAGAAGGTCAACTATGAGTGGGAGGGGGAACCTATCCCTCACACTTTTCTTATTGAGCATCTGGCAGTCCACACAGAGACGAGGTTCTCCATATTTCCTTGACTTCAGGACCACTGGAATAACGTAATCAGAGACGCTCTCTTTCGCGATTCCCTTTTGTATCCAAGACTCAATTATTTCGTTCGTCGTTTCTCTATGCTCCGCTGATAGTCTTCGAGGGTTTTGAAAGACTGGAATTTCATCTTGCAGAACAATCCTCATTTTCACTCCGCTATCTTCAGTCGCTTGGGGTGTGTAACCTTCTGCACGTTCTTCTATTTTATTTTTTAATACTGGATCCTTGATATGCTACGTCAGGGAATTAAATTAAGGTCCTTTAAAATTAATGTTAACGTTCATTACTTCTTTGCAGGATACTTCTGTGCTGCTGCGTTCATCACATGAATCTGCTTCATGACCTGTCTCATCGTGCTCTGACCCATCCAGTTCCAGACATCTCACCTGTCCTTTTTTCAGTCTAACCTCCACTAACTCAGAAAGTTCACCTCCAATTAAGATGTCATGGGAAATAAAATCATCCGGGACTACATGAACTTGCAATTTAATCGATATTCCATCAACAATCACGTCCGCTTTGAAGCTTCCCAGTGTGTTACCTTGATTGAGTCCATCACTGTCAAAAGAGATGACCTTAGGATCAAGAGATGGAGTCCCTAACTTTATGTAGAAACTCGATCGATCTAGATGAAGATCGCTACCAGAATCAATCATGGCTTCCACCTCTTTGCCCAAAACACTCACCTTCTTATATGACTTCCTGTCGCCTGTCGTAACTGCATCGCAGCGAGTCTTACCTTTTGCATTGAAAGTTTTTGAGCCTTGGAATCTTTTGAAGGACATTCAAGTGCTGTGTATCCAAATTGTCCACAGGAAACACACTTCGTCCCTTTAGATTTGTCGGGACAATCACTTCCCAGATGTTTTCGGTCGCCACAGTTGTAACAGCGCCTGCCTTGCTGATTACTGCCTAATTGTGATCCTTGAGCTGTTTTGTCTTTCGCCTGTTGTTTAGACTTACTTTTATCGACGTTTGCTTTACTTTTGCTCAGCAATGCTTCGTAGTACGTAAACTTCTTTTGCAGTTCTTTTATCGTCGTTGCTCCATATAAAACAGATTTATTTGCTTCATTATCTTGAATTCCATCTATTATGTACTGGATTTTTGCTTCCAGTTCGATCTCCGCGTGACTGGCAATATCCAAAACACGATAAATGAATTCTTGAAAAGTCTCATCCGACTTTTTTTTCACGAGGCTGAGTTTTCGATGTACCTGCTTACTATTAGTTGTAGCCGAAAACTCTTTTTTTAGTGCCTTCTCTAATTTCTTCCACTATTTTGCCTGGCACTCAAAATTAACCAAAAGTTTGGCGTCCAGTTGCACAGGTCTGAAGTCTCCTCAAAATGTGTCACCCACCTTTGGAAATTCTTACTTCCGTCTCCACTGAATGTTTCCAAAGCGTCTTCAACATCTTTATAAGTCAAGGTTGGTTATGACGTGGATCCGACATCGCTACTTTGATTTTAAATTTAAACTGTGAAAAAACTCACTCAAAATGAGAGAACTCAGCTCAAATATTAAAATACTGCACCGTCTACTAATATTTAAAATGTGAGAACTCGTCTAAAATATTTTAAATACGGATACTGTCTGCTGTCATCTGAAACCGAGCCCACAGTTCGGAATGTCAACAACACGTGCGTCACCACTGCTTGAAATCGAGCACTCAGCCCCACCAGTATTCTACGCCTGCTACTACACGCATATCAGCTGTTTGAGCTGACCGATAATCACTCGTCTTTGACTTCGTTGCGAGACTAAGGCATTTCACACCGTTACACCACTTCTGAAGAACACTCAGTTCCGATAGACCTCAAAGAAATTGAGCACTCAGATCAACGGTATAAATGCACTTTTTCGCAGGTCACACTTCATTTGGGGAATATTCGGCTCATCTAGGAATTATTCGACTTACCCTTGACACGTTGCACTCTGGAAAAATGATGTCATCACACTTCACACAACGGATATGACTACTTCTCTCATAACCGTTTCTCGACACTCAGTCACTAGTGAATATTAGAAAATGCACTCAGCATTACTAAATTGTGACGATCGCATCCTCCTGGCACGGTTAAAACACATTCGTTCTTCAAAATAAAATCTCCTTTGTTCTTGAACAGATTGCGCTCACGCACACACACCAACTTGCCGAACGCCCCATTGGGCACCAAATTTGACGACGTCTTTATGACATCGTTAGGATACCTTTACGACAACTTTACGACATCCTATGTCCATGTCGTTAAGGTGTCTTTACGATATCGTAAAGACATCGTCAGATCGTACGACGTCTTTACGATATCGTAAAGACACCTTAACAACATGGACATGGGAAGTCGTAAATTTGTCTTGAAGATGCCGTAACGATGTCGTAAAGAAGGCGCCAAATTTTGTGCCCACTGGGGCGTCGCACGTCTCACTTGTGCATTTAATGAATCCTCGATCCCGGACGAGCCCCCAATTTTAGGACCGGGGAACTCATTAAAAGACACGACATTTCAAATACACCATGAATAGTTCATTTATCAAAAGTTAAGCAGTAATTATCATTGAAACCCCAGACTCAATCTGTCACAAAACTTCTCGTTGTCGCCATGTTGACTCGACTCACCCTTCCAACTCTACTCTCTAGCTGAACGCTGTAAGCGACATTTAGCGACATCTGAACTTTATGTTTCTAAACAAATTTAAATATAATCGGTACCTGAATAATTAATATTATCAAATCCCACAGTATGTCACTCGGTCTCAGTGAAATTCCACTGATTTAAATTAAATAAAAGCAGCAGTGTGGCTGAACAAATTTTTACCGGAGAGAATTTTCTTATTGATCATGTGCTTTGGTATTCCACGAATATTTTAACTCTCTAGATTTGAATAAGATGTGATTTTTACTATATAATTCCTACCAGTGACTGCATTTTGGCTATGAAGCAGCTATTTTTACTCATTAATGAATAAAACAGATTCATTAGTAGAAATTACTGATTCAAACCTAGAATTCACTCACTGATTTAAATTATTAGGAATTTAAAACAATTCAAATTTAGAGATGTCCTTTAAGATAATCGATAAGTCATAAACTTGGTCTGGGACGTAATTGTAACATGCAAAATGGAGATTTAATTCCCCATACCAGAGAGCCAATTTTCCCAGAGGAAGGTAATGGGAAATCGCGGCTATTCTAAAACAATGCCTGCAGTAAATATATGTACGTTTTCCAGTTCAGTACAGGCCTGGAGAATTTCATTAAATCAATATTCGGATTGTTGTCTGTATGCTCTTGGATTTATAAAAAAAATAATGGTTGTGCTGAATTCTACTGCATTCGCAAAGAGTGTTTTTAGGGCCAGCGTCGCCATTTTCTTTTTTCGAAAAATAGCTTGCGATACTCGATAGGATGTAATAAATATGCATAATATTGTGCTACAAATAAGAAAACAGCGACACACAAAAATCTCTAAAATATTATCATTTTTCGAATTTTGAAAAAATAAAAGGCAAGCAAAACAACTATTACCAGAGGCACTTTTAAATTAGTTGTATATTCAAAAATAAAAATATACCTTTTTAAGCATAGAATGACTTTTTCACCAAAAATTAAAAAAATTAAATTTCGAAAATTTGAACATTATTCTGAGTTGTGCTATGCAAAGCAACTATTCATAGACATCTTTTTCAGTCCGATGAATATTTTCCGAAAAAACTCGACTTTTTGGAACTTGAAATGATTTTTATTACCTAAAATTAACAACAACAAAAAACGAATTTTGAAAACATAGAAGTTATGCCGTATTATGCTATGTGAGCGTGAGCACTTGAGCGCAAGTATTTCCAGATATACTTTTCACTAAGATTTATATTTTCGCAATAAAATTAACTTTTAAAAATTTGCAATTATTTTTTATCCCAAAATGTAAAAACTGTTAAGTTCGAAAATCTGAAAGTTGTGCTAGAGGGGCACAACAGCTAGTAATAGAAGTATTTTTACTCGTTTGCTTTTGGAAACATACATCTCAGTAAAAATGTTGTCTAGAAACAATCTAGTAAAATTCAGCAGAACTATCAGATTTTCGAAATCCGAATGTTCGAAATTCGAATTCAAAAAACATTTAGATCAAAAAGTTATTCTTAGTTGAAAAAAGTTGAGCTTTTTTGAAAAATATTGATCTGTGTGAAAAATGTTTGGGAGGATAGTTGTGCTCATCTTGCACAATCCAGCACAACTTTCAGATTTTCGAAATCCACGTTTTGAAAATTTTTGTGATGAAAACAATTCTACATACAAAAGAGTCCATGTTCCAAAAATTCGATTAAAAGAAATATATATATATTTAATTGAAAAGTGCATGTAGAAATAGTTCTACTCGGCGACCAAAACTTAGCACAACTTATATTTTTTCGAAATTCGGAAAATGATAATTAGGGCAACATTTTTTGTGTCGCGTTTTTGAAAACGGTTCAAGTTCTTGAATTCGCATTTGCACCACAATATTTCGCATATTTAGTACGTTCTGCCAAAAAGTTTTCTTGTCATGAAAAAACAAAATGGTGGTGCTGAGTTTTTTTTTTAATGATTCACGTAATCAAGTTAAGGTTTACAGCAGGTTCTTATACATCTTTTTTGCTACGCAGCTCAGAATTTTTGCTGAGAAAAAACATACAAAATGGCGGTACTGGCCCTCAAAACGTTTTTAAGGAATTTCAGTTAAAATCGTGATTAATTCAAAAAATCTTTTGCGGCACAATAGAGCAGAAATCTAGATCAATTCAGAAATAAATTAATTTGTGTGAAAATTTAATATGGCGTTGCCAACTTCATCGACATTGTTTTTATGTATATCAAACCTACACACACAGAGAATATAAGAATCTTTGAAAGTATTCGAGCGTTAAAATATATATTTGATATTTCTTTAAACAATTTAAAAAAAAATCTATTGATTAACAGTAAAACCCCGAGATATTATTTATCTGAAGTTGAATAAAACCGCTACAAACAATTGAAAACTACAATTATCCAACGGCGGATAAAAATTATCCATCGTCGGATAATTGTAGGATTCAATTGTATGCGACTTTTTTTATGCAACTTCAAATAAATAATATCTCGGGAATTTACTGTGTCTTTCCTCGTATTAATTCGATTAATTAATCGATCGTATTATCGAAATAATAATTGCTTATCATACAACTGGCATAAATATTATAAAGAAGAACATCATTTACCATTGTTTAAAGCGATCCAATAAAAAAAGTAAAAAATAAATGAATAATAAGTAAATAAAATAATAGATTTGTGGAATACCAATGAATGATTATTTATCATATTCCATAATAAAAACATAAGTAGTGAAAATTCTATTTGCAAGCACCGTTTAGTAACCACTTTACCAGCTGCGCCAAAAGAACGCTGAGACGAGGCTTATTATTGAATTAGTATGTAAAAAAAAACTTTGTTGTCCGTTTTTTTAAAATAAGAAGTCGAAACTTTTTTATGACAGATTCATCTGTCCAACTTTTAGTCTTTCAGGATTCGTACGCCTGAGTTGCTTTTTATATATATTAGAAGTAAAATTGGATCTGCTTAAAGCTCTCTAAATTTGAATCATTTTCACATGTTATACATTTTCACTGTTCCAATTAGTTCAGCTTTTCACTGATACTCCAGTGACTTTCACTCACTGAAAAGTCAGTGAATATTAGTAACGGACTTGAAAAAAATCGTCACTAAATTCAATCCGTGACATCAAAATCACTGATTTTTCAGTGATGTTAATATTACTTGTTTATATGGTGTTTTTTTAATGATTCTCAGCAGCCAACTTCTAGCTATTTGAGTCAGTGAAATTGCACTGATTCAAATTTAAGGAGAGTTGAAAAACTATTCTCAGAGTTACTATGAGTATTATTTACCATTAATCTATTAGTAATGTTTTAATTTGTTAAATATTTAATTTAAATTCAATTCGATTATATTTAATTAATTTTAATTATTAAGCTTTTTGTCGTCCCGAAATTTCAGGATGACTAGTCCATTCTCTTTTCCTGTTCCATAACTTTTTCGGGATGACTAGACACAGCCTTGTAATTAATTTAACTTTATTAATTAATGCAAAATTATATTAAATTAAATTTAAATTGATTCATTAATGCTCAATGAATATCCTTATTATATCAACACTTTTGTTTGTTATAATGGATATACTTCATTCGAGAATAATTAATTTTCTCAGTTATGATATCTCACTGTATATTTGAAATTAAATTGACGCAAATGTTTTCAAGCTTAAGAACTGCAAAATGTATTGATATCAATGGATTCTTGTATTCTAGCGCCAAAACGTGCTGGTTCGATAAACAGATGTATCTCATTATACCAGAAAATTGGGGTCATCTGAAAATATTTCTGCATTCAATGAACGATGGAAAGATCAGATCAGAACAATTTGGGTAAACAGTATAGTTACTGTCTCACATAAGGCACGATATACGCTTATGATTGGAGAAATTGCGTGATTTTAGGATAATATAATTAATTTTAATTTAATTTGATTTATTTTAATAAAATTTAAAATAACTTAGTTTAAATATTTGAAAATCAATTTTGATCAAACAGTGATATACCGCTCTTGTCAATCATTAATGCCCTTTTCCTCTAAAAAAAATGATATTTTCTTCAATGTTCTTCCATTTTTTAATTGAAAAAAATTATTAAACAAAATGCAAGTTCTCCATTCAATTAGCGAGTTTTTTAAAACTAGTAAAAATAAAAAAAGACTAGTAGTCAGCGTAGTGCCGGTGTCGAGTGTCGGTAATTGAACTTATTACTCAATACTACCTTTAATGAAACATAAGTCGTAACTAATTACCGGAGATTCTAACTTACTGTACACTACCGTCAAAAAGAATTTTTACAAATTTTGCATTGATACTTTTCGCCAGCAATGTAAACATAGTAAGTGTAGCTTTTTCCGTGTAAAGAGAGTGGTACGGACTGTGCTCCGAAATTTATTACAACTCAGATTAACTCACATTTTTAATTTATGATCTCTTGATCGATCACAGCTCAAATACTATTTGTATGGCATTGGACAATAGTAATAAACTCAGGGGTTTCCACTAAAAAAAATCCCGTTTTTTACACGTTTTCCCGGTTATTCCGATTTTTAAATTCGAAGCTTTAAAAATCAATGAGTCATAATTTGAAGATTTCAAAGAAGAATCTACAAATTAACGAAGCTAATATGAAACAATTCAAATTTGAAGTGCTTCAAATTAAAAAGTGAACCATTTTAAACTGAACATTCAAATTGAACATTTTCAAACTGTCTTATTTATAAATTTTAAATCTAAAATTATTCAATTTTAAGTGATTTCAATTTATTCATTTATCTTTAAGGCTTTCAATTGGAAATTGTACAACTTTGAACAAGTAAAATTTTAAAACCGGATAGGTTTTTGATTTTCAATTTATAATCGTTCAAGTGTTAAAAGGGTTTAATCTTTAAATTGTAAAATCTTAAGCAATTTGAATTTAAACCAAAAAATTATGCATATTCCAAACTAAAAATTGTTCTAATTTAAAAGCTTTCAATTTATAATTCAGAAAGATTATTAAATTTTAAGCCTTTCAATCTCCCCCTTTCAATTTTCTATTTCAAATGTTTTTTTTTTCTTCTAATTATTCAATTTAAAAATCTTGAAAAATATGTTTTTTCAATATTGAATCTAAAACTTTTTTCTTCAATCATGTAATTTCTAAACTACATAGTTTTGAAGAAAAGGTGAAAAATTTCCTTTTCTTCGCAAAAATGTGAGATAGTTTAATAAAAAGAGTAAGGAGCAAAAAAGATAAGAACAAATAATGTCGAACGCAAAAAATAAAAAAAATTTCGTCCATAATGTAGCTTGTAAAGTTCTCACTATTAGAGAAAAATTGTAATAGAAACAAATTTATTTCTTTAAATATGCTTTGAGGATGTCCTAAAATACCTTTTTAAAGAGAAATATAATTTCCAAGGAATTTTCGTCATGTACGTAAAAATTTGAGGTGGCATTACATAAATGAAGGCATATAGGCATCCAATTTTCCATGTAAAAAAAAGAAAAAAGATGCTTTCTAGTTATTGAGTTGCTAAAATCGAAAGAAAGATACAACAAAAATTTCATGAAAAAATATTGTTAAATTTCGAAGAAATAGGGGGGGGGGGGGGTTTTTTCGTTTTTGGAGCGCATTTTTGCTACTTTGGACAGTGACATAAGATCCAATTATCCATTTTTAAAAAGTGTGACTTTACCTTCCGGCGTAAGAAATTTTTAGCCATCATTATCTGTTCAGCTTAATGTGGCGTTATGGGCACCTTACGCCACCTATTTTGCGAGTTAAAAGTTGCCATTTACAGATCGGTGAATGAAGTCGGTGGTGGGGGTACAATTTATTTCCCTAGGGAAATAAAGTAACATTATTTCCCTGAAATCAGGGTTATAAAGCATGGAGAGTGCAGGAAGTGCTGCCATCTGTATGCCAACTTGCCGAGTCACAAATGCCATTTCGTAACCTTACTTATGTATCGAAACGCTATTCTCAAAACCATCCTAATAATTTTAGCATGCTAAAATTTTAGAGCGGTTGTTTGTTGCACTACATTTTTTGGGCGATTCCGGTATTCTCGAGATTGGTTCTTGACCGTTCTAAACGAAAATGGTGTACCATTTATAATGCGACGTTGCCGATATCAATTTTCGAGTAGGAGCGGGGGATTGACCAATGAAATGCTGAGTAAAGAAGTAAGTTATACAGTTTACGTTCATCGATGCCTTCACAGTGGGCAAAAAATTTGTCGACGTCTTTTCGACATCGTTACGACATCTTTACGACAACTTTACGACATCCTATGTCCATGTCGTTAAGATGTCTTTACGATATCGTAAAGACGTCGTACGATCTGACGATGTCTTTACGCTATCGTAAAAACACCTTAACAACATGGACATAGGATGTCGTAAAATTGTCGTAAAGATGTCGTCAAATTTTGTGCCCACTGGGTTAACTCGAACGGACCTCTCTTTCTACCATGTGAGATAAACAACGAGTTGCGATCGAAGTTGAAACAATGTTATTGAAACCCCTCTTCCTACCATATGAGGTAGACAGAGAGGATCAGCATAATCCAAAATTTCTATAAATTTA
>CAKNWW010047831.1:0-14147 GCA_932074435.1 Andricus kollari
GGGTACTCGTCACGAGACTCTATCGCGCATCTAAAATTTTCGTAAGTGGAGGGAAGACTGTAGAGTAATAATACACTCAACATATCTTCATGGATCTCAATTTCCATTTCCTAAAGCTTATCGACCACGTCAAAGAAACTTCTGATATGTTCTCAAACGTCGCCATCATCCGCCATCTTTTGAAGAGTCAACTGTTTCAGAAGTCTTCCTTCTCTAGCCGGTCCACTTGACTGATAAATGGATTGTAATTTGAACCATATTTCATTTGAAGTAACACAGCTCTTGATCTGTTTAAGTTCCGACGGACTGATGGCCAAGATCAAGTCTGAACGCGCTTTTCGATCCGCCGCGTCCCATGCTGTCGCTGCCGCTTGAGAGGCCGCTTGGGCCGCTGCATCTGCTCCTGTAACTTCTGGTTTCACTCTTTCACCAATCACATATTCCCATGTATCATTGCGAACTAGAAGTGCTTCAACTTGCAATTTCCACGTCTGGTAATTGTCTTTTGTCAAAGTTTCAATCCGCGTCGAATACGTTGAGGCCATTTTGGAAGTATACCGCACGCTTTCTCTTGAACACGAACACAACGAACACGTTTTACTTATCACTTACGATCGCGAGAACTGGGCCCATAACCTAATGGAACTATGGATCGAAATTTCGGGTAATAGGCAATGATACGAACAAATGTAATCTTTAGACCACGAATTAAAAATTTGGACACTAGATATCTCTACAAAACATATATGATTTATGCTTGATAACTTGGCGTATTTTTCAAATCCCCAACATAATAAAGAAGATTCAAGAGAAAATAAAAACGGTCAAAATAATGATAATCGAAACGGAACACAAAATAAAAATGTACATTGTAAAAATTTAATATAAAAAACGGTTTCTATTTCCACCATTTGGATTTCCATTCCTACCTTCTCAAAATCAATGTCAACCAAATTTTCGATCGAATTACAGATCTATATTTCCACCTGACTTTCAGCCTAGATTTCAACCACATAACCAACCTAGATTCCAAAACAATAGACCATAATATCGCTGGGGGTCTTTCCAGCCTGTTTTTACATTTGGTACTAGAATAACTACAATGAAACTTTTTAAGCAAACATCGTAGAATCTTTATTTATTGATAAGTTCAAGTAAAACTCGCGGCTAAGACTTCCTAGACCGTCGAACTGATTGTCTCTATTTTTTACGAAGTAAATAATATGATTACTTGGCGCGAATTGGACAAATTCTAACGTTGTCTTTCTTGTTAAACTGCTATGTTCCTCGCGTTCTTACATACTGAAGATTCGGAAAACCCGAGTGGTTTCTCACGACGACACTCGATCATTCTCACATTATCATTATCAAACTCACAATATTCACGCGTTACCCTGTGCTTGTAAAATTTAAAATGCTGGGAATGTATACAATTATATTGCCCGCGTGAACTGCAATTAATGTTTTATTATTTTTGTTTGAACTGTTTGTGAGATATAAAATATAAGCGGTAACGCAGTGCTGTGCCGGTAGCACCGGTTTATATATTTTTGTTTCTTGATACAGTGTGAAAATAAATTACATATTGAAATTATCAAAGAATTCATTAATTAAAGTAATAGTTTAATTTAAATAAATAAATGAAGGTATCATTTATACATTTTATCTTAAACTGAAACGATATCTATATTTAAAAAATTCTTTTGTAGCCATATATAAAATTAATTAAACACTGTATTTTGATAAGCAATATCGAAAATTTTCTCTTAAATTGAAATGATATCTTTATTTTTTTTTAAATTTGTATAAATATAAAAAATTCAATAAGAATGACGTATTTTAATAAAAAATGTCGAACATTTTATCTTAAAATAAAACTGTATCTTTATTTTAGAAAAATATCGTAGATATATATCAGTTAGTGGTGTCCATTTTGTCCTAATGAACAAATAGAAGTACATTCTTTTGTCGCTTTCATTCAGAAAAACGTTTTATTTTACCTTTTAAAATTTGAGTAACGTGCTGGTTGCGTTACCATTATGGTGGCATATGCGGTCTGTAATGGATCTATAGCGATAGGGACGACGGATCGACAAAACATTGAAGGTTTGGAACTGCACTAACTGCTCGAAATCCTTGGGTAAGGAACGTACCCGTCATCATCGGTCTCTCTCCTCTGTCTCGTCTGAGGGAGACGTAAGTAAGCCAGGAATGTCTTCTGTCACACTTGGGCCCGGGGTAGAAGAATTAATCTCGAACGCTATTTATAAAGGACAGGAGTCCGGCCTTCAAAAAATCACTTCCTTGTTGGAGGATTTTGAGGCTAAACAAATGGCTTTTAATAATTCATTCGAGGTAGCCATCGAAGGAATAAAAGCCGATGTTGTTAAAAATACTTCCCGCATCGTGGTATTAGAGAAGACCACGTCCTTGAATGTGACTGACATTATCAAGCTCCAAACGGATTTTTAATCTATTTTAGATGAGGACAAGGTTTTGAAGACACAAGTTTCCAGTTTAATGAGTAGACGTAATTATTTAGAACAAAGTGCGCTCTCCTCAACACTTGCGGTTCATTGATTACCTGTGAAACATTCGGAGGATTTGCCCGCTACTTTCTTCCAGATTGCTGCAGCTTTGGAGGTGCCTCTCCCAAAAGAATTGAAGAAATTAATAGTAAATTAAATATTTTATGCTCTTACTTAATTTCTTCGCTCGATCAGTTTGTGCCTTTGCATGTTCCACATAAACATAAAAATTCAGCTCCTTGGATCACAGTTGAAATCAAGAGCCTTATGAAGGAACGTAATAATAAGCGTCGCCTGGCAAAGAGAACTAAAAGTCCACTGATACAAGCACAGTTTCGTCAGCTAAGGAACTTAGTTCAAACAAAAATCAAGGATTTGTATAATCAATATAATTACAATGATATAAAGAACAAGAATAAAAATGAAAATATCTGACACTTACTTAAACGCTTATATCTAATTCCACCTAAGAAGCCTAAGAAGGAAAGTATGAGCCTCAGCTCATACTTTCCCATCTAATGATTTATTAACAGCATTCTCAAATCTACCATCCTCTAATTCCTGAAACTCTGGTATATTCCTTACAGCAGTTCCGGCAAGCTCGACTTTTCGAGATACTGATTCAATTTTTTAGATATTACGCCGGAAGTTCTTTTCGAGAAACTCTTCGAAATAAAAACTAATGCTTTAGGAATCGATAATATATCTATAAAGATGATTCGGCTAGCGCTTCCTGTAATTTTCCCCATACCCCTTCACATCTACAACTCTTCCCTTCAGGTGGGTATTTTCCCTGATCTATGGAAAAAAGCGATGATTCGCCCTATTCCTAAGGTTTTTACTCCCTCTTCTCCTAATGATTTCCGGCCTATTTCGATACTTTGTGCTATGTCTAAGCCACAAACAAGAAGAAGACGAAGTATTGTGCATTCGCAACTCACGAGTTACTCAGATGCAAATAGGCTACTCGATCCGCTACAATCGGGCTTTCGGGCTAAGCACAGTACATTAACAGCCTCCCTGAAAGTTACTTCAGACTTTGAAATCGCTATCGAAAAGAAGAAACTAACAATATTTTTTTAATTTAATTTTTCTAAAGCTTTCGATACTGTTGATCAGAAGCTTCTTTTAAAAAAACTACGTATCTTATATCTATCCAGTACTGCAATTGCGTGGTTCGAATTCAACTTAAAAAAACCGTTCTCTACAAGTGCTGAATGATATGGGTGAACGGTGCGACTGGGTGGGGGTCGAGAGTGGAGTCCCCCAGGGCTCCACGCTTACCCCTCTCCTTTTTGGTCTATACACCTCTGACCTTGGTAGTGAACTTAAGCATTGTAAGTACCATAAATACGCGTACGATTTTAAACTATATGTCTCTGGCCCTATCTCTGCCATTAATAGTCTGATTACGAGAGTTCAGACGGATATTTATATAGTGAATCAATGGGCACTAAACAATAGGTTGACGCTGAACCCGTCAAAAACTAAAGCAATTATTATTGGACAGTCTTCTTCTCCGTCCACTGCTACCGTCCCTCATCTTAGGGTTGATGGCCTTGACATTGCCTTCGTTCATTCGGTGAGAGATTTAGGGTACATCCTCAACCGTACCCTACCTTGAAAAGAGCAAATTCTGGAAATCTCGAGGAATACCTTTAAGGTACTCCAACAGCTTAAAAGGAATAAGGAATCCTTGCCAACTTCAACTAGGATACTACTTGTTAAGAGTCTTATCCTCCCGTTTTTTGATTATGGGTGTATGATGTACGATGATATCACAGATGAACTGAATTCTAAACTCGAGCGAGCACTTAATGCCTGCATACGATTTATCTATGATGTACCGAAATATGAACACATTACTCTATATCAGCAACGGACGGGATTTCTTAATGTGGCTAAGAGAAGACAATTTTGTATGGGCAATCTAATTTACAATCTCTTTTATAACAAAACTCCTCAATATCTTCTAGATCTCTTTGAAAATAGAAATGTGACTTTACCTGCTCAGTCTAGGCTTCGCGTAAGAAAAACGGTCCGTACAGTTCCACGTCACAACTCTTGTAAGTTGCAAAGATCCTTTATGGTGAGGGGAGCGCGTTTTTGGAATAATGTACCTGAATAAATTAGGAATGCACCTTCGCCTCATCACTTTAAAAAGCTATTCTTTAACTTTTTATTGAGCACTGATAATTACACTCTCGAAATTTCGCACTGGTGAATTGTGAATTGTTAATTTATCTAAATTTTAGTGACGTTTTACGCCCTATTATTATAACGCCTTAACATTATAACAATTAAATCTTTGCAATTCGATCCATAGTTTATATCAGTTATCTAACAAGTAAGTCTTAAGTTTTCTAATGATATACGTTTTGCCAACCACTAGCTTATAATAGCATATATGTCTCATATTCATTATATGATATATTCTTTTTGTCCGAACCCCTTGAAAACCCGCCATTGCATGCACGTGAAGCAGGCATAATGTGGCCGCTTCCAGCCCAGTGACGTTCGCACATGCGCACTCCGCCGCCGGGCCAACATGAAACTTTACGCCCGCTACATGAAACTTTACGCCCGCTACATAAAACTTTACGCTCGCTACACATACACTGCACCGCGCAAGTGAGAATATGGAGGAATTGATCTTTATTTTTGGAAAAATTGTATTGCTAGACCCGACAGTCTCCCTTCTGCAGAGTACGCTATTTCTTCCTTTTACCTATAATCTAAAATGGTCGGGCAGCAAATTCACACTCTTCAGAATAGCCTTCTTTACGCTCTTGATACACAATATACTATTTTATCCTCATCCATCTGTATTTCTTAGTGTTTTACCAATGTCATAATCGTCGTTTGACCAGAGTTGTCACATTTTTTTTTGTAAAACATATGTAACATTTTTCCTCGGAGGGCTGTTTAGCCCTAAGGACTTAATAAATAAATTCTAAATTCTAACTGGTACGGTATCTTTGTTTTAAAAAATTAGTTCGTAGGTATATAAGAAATGGATTAAATACTCTATTTTGATACAAAGTATCGAACACCTTATCTTAAAATGAAACTATGCGTTTATTTAAAAAAATTCTTTTGTAGAAATATAGAAAATAAATCAAAACTATACCGTCTTAAATTATTTATTTAAATTTAACTATTTTTCAAATGAATTAATCCCTTGATTAATTAATGAATTCGTTTATTCACATGAATCATTTTTTAGTGTATTAGGGTTATTATTGTTAATAAATTACTTATTTATACCAACGTATGGCATTGTTCTTATTTTAATTTCCTTTCCTATTAAATTAATTCTTCATCCTAATTAGGCATTTTCACTTCAATAACCAGCTAACTTCACTTTGTTCAGTGCTGAGGGGGAAAACAATGGACCAAATGCATGGGATTCGGTCCATTTTTGCCCTATTTTGCTAATATCTTCGTAAAAACTCATTTTTTCTGTATAAGTTAATGAAAAGATTTTTTATTCTTACCTAAAAAGGACATGCATTTCGACTAACTTCATATGTGTCACCTTCAAGCAAACTTCACGCGTAACCAGCTAACCTTATTGGTCAATTTATTTGACGCCAAGTTTCTCTGAACTCTATTGGTCAAACATTCAAATGTGCGGATTCATTTCTATCGATATTTACTGTCGGTCGGTCCACACTCTATGATGGTTGTTCCCTTTCTATCCCCACTCTTGGTTAGGGCGCAGTCCCATGGAGGTAGATTAGTAGAACAGTGGAACAGTTTTAACCATTAAGGTGGCTGCATAAGCTCTAGCAGCCACCTTATTGGTCAAAACTGTTCCACTATTCTACTAATCTACCTCCATGGGACTGCGCCCTTAGTCTTACGGATAATTCTGAATACACGGACAGTTCTTAAATTTTAAGGTTTAAGAATATTCTGGAATTTATAATATCTTAGAAGCTGCTTTGATACATAGTCGATTGCAAACCATTTTTTAAAGTATAAAAATGGTTACAAATTTCTTTAATTATAAAACAGAAAAAACTCATGTTTCAATGACAAGTAAAAAGGCCGTTTCAATTTCCAACATTTGAAATACTCAATAGTTGGACATTCAACGGTCGAAAATTAAACAAAATTGTACATTGAATTTTCAACAACTGTATTTTTAACAGAATCACATACAAAGTTGTAGTGTCGGTTGGTTTAAATGGGGAACTTTATTTAAACGTGCCAATGCAACATAATAATGTCATTTTTAGACGGCAGTTGCTCTCAGTGGGATCTCGCGGTGGTTGTTGAATCATGTTTTTTAATTATATATATACCGTCTGCAAGAACCCGCAACGTGTTCTCGCACTATGCCCACACGACGTGCGACGCACCTGTCCCTTTTTTTCTATTTCTCCAACACACACACGTGTCACATGAAAATGATGATGCCAGTCTAACTCAACGGGCCGCTGTAAGAAGACGCGTCTCTCAAATGTCAAAAAGTAAAATATTATTTTCCCAGTCAACCGTTCTTTTTGCGCGATTGTTTTATAATTGTTTTTCCGTACACGCTCTATTTAAGTTCTTTTTCAAAATACCATTCAAAAATTAACAAGAATCTCTGAAGAATAAGGCAGAATCCAAGTTCAATCAAAAGATAATAATAAAAGTGACATTTCTCCACTTTTTAATTTCTCCCAGTACGCGTCCATTACATTTTTCTGAGTCGATTAAAAGGACTAGCTTTTGCGTCTTCAAAGTGACGCAATTGTGCACATCTCAATTAATACGATAATTATTTCATTCAGAAGTCCTCGTGCAGAGATGAGAGATTCCTGACACTGCACTGTAAAAAAAGCTTTGGTGAATTTACAATTAGCTAGTAATTATACGTGGAGTGTATTTTAAAATACAATGTATAACCTAATTAATTTGCGATACTACAGTACTTATTTGCAATCTATTTTGATTTCACTTCAGGTAACAACTTGAAAATAGAACGAAGGTTGTTCTGTTTGCAGTCGACTGTTAAATTACTACGTCTTATGATGGAAATTATTCGATCGGCGTGGGACATAGTAACCCAGTAACAAAAACTAATTGGGGCGAATTTCGGCCAATAAACATTTTTCAATTCGCCCGGATTCCGCTTTCTGATTCGTTTAAACGAATTGAGCCAGCGCAAATTGAATGCGTTTTAATTCGTTTTAATTCTTGGTCAAGGGCATGTCGAAAAAAATTGATAAAAATGGCATGCCTCGAGACTCGAACCAGCGATCCCAAGTGTATAAGTCCAGAGGGCGACCACTGAGCTACGGGACTCATTGATATTTATGTACAATGGATCCTTTATGCCCAGCGCGTTGGTTATAGCTTACGAATTCAATTGAATAGGCCAGCCTTTAACTGCATTCGCGCTGACGAATGCAGGCGAATTGGAGCTTGACTTTTAATCTCGCGAATGAAAATGAATTGGTTGACACTGAAATTAATTCGTGCTGACACATTCAGATGAATTAGGTCCCCTAAAAAATGTGCGCCGAATTTGTGCGAATAGCTGATTTGAAGATTAAATTACTTATTTCCGAATTTACAAGAATTCACGACTTGTTCCAATTCGAGATTGTCGCAAAACGAGATTCACGAAGGCTCCAACAAATTCATCTCAATTCGCCTCAATTAGTTTCTTTTTACTAGGAAGTTTACGTAAGATGATAAATTGACTTGGGTCTTTAATTCTACGAAAGTATATGTAAATTTTGACGCTGTGTGCTTTTGGGAGGGCACAGCTGGGAGGGTACCATTTGGGTACGAGGACTTTTAAATAAAGAGTCTAATTCTATAAACTGATACGCGTGCAGTTGGGAGTCTCCCATATGCGCACGCGGACTTGTAAGTTGAGCATTTTATCTTATTAATTGAGATTTACACAGTTTCGAGGGTACCATCTGTATGCGTGGACTTGTAAGTTGAAAATCTGATCGCATTAATCCAAACGTGCACAGTTAGGAGGGCACCGTCTGTGCACACAGACATTTTAATAAAAAGTCAGATCCAATCAATTGATATGCGCACAGTTGTGAGTCTGCTATATGTGCACGCGGACTTGTAAGTTAAGAATGTTATCTTATTGATTGAGACGTGCACAATTGGGAGTCTCCCATCTGTGCACGTCGACTTCTGAGTGCAAAAATGATCGTATTAATTATACGTGCACAGTTGGAAGTATTCCATCTGTGCACTTGAAAAAGGTGTTGACAACCTAATCGTATCAATTGAGACGTGCACAGTTTGGAGTCTCCCATCTGTGCACGAGAGCTGTTGTTAGGGTACCATCTGTGCACGTCTAAATTTCAACGTGCACAGTTGGGTGTCTCCCAACTGTGCGCGTGCACAGTTAGGAGTATCCCATTTGTGCACGTGCACAGTTGTTCAACTGATCAACAACATGCACAGTTGTGTCACCGGCCCTCAACGTGCACAATTGGGCAAGAGCGCAGTTGCTGTGCACGTGGACTTGCAACTTTAAAATCTGATCGTATTATTTGAGGCGTGTACTGTTAGGACACTCCCAACTGTGCACGTCGAAATGTCGACGTGCACAGATGGTACCCTAGCAACGGTTAACGTGAACAAATGGGAGACTCTCAACTGTGCACGTCAAAATTTAGACGTGCATAGATGGTAACCTTGCACCAGTTCACGTGCACAGATGGGCTCGTGTACAGTTGCACCGTGCACAGCTGTACCCTTCCCCACATGAGGGTGACTACGAAAACGATAGACAGACACCGACGTAAAAACTATTTTGTCTGACACCGGAGGCCTCAAAACTCGACTTTTTTCATATCGTGCTTTATTTGGCTTAAAATGTTAATTTTCGTTTTTTTGGAGGGATTTTGAAAATGCTATAACTCGGACAATTTTCTTTTCATGGAAAAAAGTCGTAAAGATAAATTGTTTGAAGTTTTGAGTACTACAGATAGCCGTCCATGGGAATTTGGAATTTTTTAAAAAATGGTCTGCAAAATTTTTTAATGCTCTAGCTTTCTGAATTTCCATCCGTAATAGTTGGTTAACGATCCCGATCTTTCATTGTGGTCCCTGAAACTGTGTGCCATAGCACAAGCCAATCCAATTAGCCTTTCAAAAGTTATCCCATATACAGGCGACGACAGCGACGACAACGAAGACACACAGACAGACACCGACGTAAAAACTAGTTTTTCTGACTCAGGGGGCCTCAAAACGTCGACATATGATGGAATCCACGAAAGTCATTTTTCACATAAAATCAATACCTTCTGATTATGATGAGAACGTAATAATTCATTATTTTTTGCGCAAACAAAATTTGAATTTCCGATTTCTTAAGAAAACTCAAAAATTCATTATGATAATCAAGTAGGGCTTTCAAAAAGAAACGTTTTCCTTCTTTTGACTTTTTTTCATATCGTGCTTTATTTGGCTTAAAATGTTAATTTTCCTTTTTCTGGGGGGATTTCGAAAATGCTATATCTCTGACAATTTTCTTTTTACCGAAAAAAGATGTCAACGTGAATGGTTTGAAGTTTTGATTACTACAGATAGCCGTCCATGGAAATACGGAATTTTGAAAAAATGGGCTAAAAAATGTTGAAAATGCTCTAACTTTTAGAATTTTCATCCAAAACAGCTCGTTAACGACCTCGATCTTTCTTTTTGGTCCCTGAAGCTGTGTGCCAACGCAAAATCCAATCCAATTACCCAGCGGACACTGTGATATAAGTGTGATGTAACAGTTCTAGAACACAAAAGAACATATTCTGTAACAGGGTTAGAACATACTTAGACCATGGTCTAAGTAATGTCGTCCTCAAATGGACGTAGCAGTTCTCTAACGATGTTACAGAACCATGTTCTGTCAGAGATCTGTAACAATTCTGGAACAGCGTAATATGTAACAAAAATACTTTTAGTACAATTCAGGAATAGGGTTACAAAGTAACCATGTTCTATAATAGTGCCGTAAAACACATCTAACAGTGTTACGATGTAAATTTTTGTCTGTGATTGTTTTGTAACTATTCTGTAACAGCGTTATATGTCAACAAATATTGTTAGAACAATTTAGGAACAGGTTTACAGAGTAACATTGTTCTGTAATAGTACCGTAACACATATGTAACAGTGTTACGATGTAAATTTGTTCTGTAATTGATCCGTAACAATTCCATGACGATATTATAACGTCTTGGCATTTATTGTAATAATTACGTAACAGTGTTACAACGATATGTGACAAAAAAATGTTGTTTTTTTATTATTGTTTCGCTTAGTTTATATTTTTAATAATTCAATTTCACGCACGGTCGCCTACACATATAATCGCACGCTTAAACCCGTTGAAACATCGCACTCCCTGGGTATTCAAACCCTACCTAAACTACCTAACCCGTATGTACTTAAACGATGCGTTAGCCAATTCCGCTATGGAACCGCTTGAACATTCGTGACAAAATCTCGGCTATGCTCAGAAATATATTCAATTTTTTTTTAGTTGAGACATATGATGAGAAGATGGGTTTAAAAAATTTTAAGGTGCAAAGGTTATAGCCGGACAACCATGCAAAAAATGACCCCACAGGGAATCCAATGTTGAGTTAGCCATTTGAAAGCATACAATCAACAACATTTTTTTCCATAATTTAAAACCGTTAGCCGCCATATTTTATGAGCTAGAGGGGGTAAGGTCCATTCCAGTTTTTTTTCTCTGATTCTATCGTTAGAAAAAATCTGAAAATATTCACAGTGCTTCTTTCAGCCATTCTCAACGTACATAATTTTTTCGAAACCTCAATTTTGACATATTCCAACTCCTGAGACCCATTGATACCTGAATGTATTCATATAATACAATTATATAAGTTTATTTATACATTATTAGATACATTATATCCACATAATGTATATACACATTGTAACAGAAAATATAAAATGATTATTCATGGTACTATTATTTTTGAAATTTTTTGGAAGTTTTATTTATATATCTGATTAAGTTTCATATTGATTGAGAACTTAATCCTCGTCACTGTCCTCATTTATCACAGTCACACATTTTGTTTTTGAGAATAAACTCCTCAAAATTTCTGCCGTTCTGATGATTCTCGACAAATGTCGACCATAAGCTAAATAGTACACTACCGTCTGAAATTTTCAGTACGATCAGCGAAAGTACTATTAAAATTCACTGCTGACTTTGAAACGTGATTAGTCGTTCCCAAAGTGAGCGAGAAATGTTTTTTAAAACCTTTCAAAAGGCTTATTAAATTACGCGTCGAATAAGCCCTAATAAAGATATTTTTGACATTTTGAAGAGAATATACCACTTGAGAATTTAAAAAAACTGCTAGAATTTCTCGAATTTTGTACCTCTAATTCAACTTGTGCAACGACCTAGGTCTTAAGGTCTTATCTTTAATTGAGGCCAATAAAAATTGAAAAATCTCCACCGGTTCCTAAGATATGTCTTAAAATGTCCAAGTCTGAAACTTCAATTTTCAGTCGGCGATTACTGCTGTCGACCGCGAAAGCGGTGATCGCCGAGAATTTCTCAGATTTTGTTTCTTAACTTCAACTCGTGTTGTGACTTACACTATACTAATGGAAAAAATTGAAACTGACAGGAAGTAATCTGTGGGTTATTATTGTGGGTTACTATTATGTGGTAAAAAAACTGAGATAGTACTTGAGTTTTATCAAACAAAGAAATTCATACAAAATTTTGAAAATTTGGTTGTGTTTGAATTTCCCGCCAAAATATTTTTCGATAATAATGGACGTTGAGAATGGTTGAAAGAAGTCCTGTGATTTTTTTATAGATTTTTTCTAACGATAGAAACAGAGAAAAAAATAAAAAATAAAATGGACGTTACACCCTCTATCTCATCCAATAAGGCGGCAAAAGGTTTCAAATTAAGGGAATATTTTTCCTTGACTGCATGCTTTCAAATGCCTGACTCAATATTTGATTCCATTTAGGGGCATTTTTTGCATGCTTCCCCGGCTATAACCTTAGCAAAAAAGTTATAAAATAAAATATTTTCTTTTTGTTTGGCCCGACCGTCGGCACAACTCGCTCTTATCTAAGATCGTTACAGAACAGTTTGATCTTTATGTTCCGTTCCGGGAACACGTGTGACATTCTAGTGACATAACAGTTCTATATCTCTGTTCTATATTAGTTACATTACAGAATTCCAGAACTGTTACATATCCTTACAGTAACAGCGTTTCAGAACAGTGTGACCCTTATGTTCCTTGCTTGGCACACGTGTGACATTCTAGAGACATAACAGTTATATCACTCTGTTCTGTATTAGTTACATCACAGAATTCCATTACTGTTACATATCCTTACAGTAGCAGCGTTACAGAACAGTGTGACCTTTATGTTCCTTTCTTGGAACACGCATGCCATTCTAGAAACATAACAGTTATATCACTCTGTTCTACATTAGTTACACTTACAGAATTCTAGAACTGTTACATATTCTTACAGTAACAGCGTTACAGAACAGTGACCTTTATGTTCCTTTCTTGGAACACGTGTGACATTCTAGAGACGTAACAGTTATATCACTCTGTTCTAAATTAGTTAAACTTACAGAATTCCAGAACTGTTACATATTCTTACAGTAACAGCGTTACAGAACAGTGACCTTTATGTTCCTTTCTTGGAACACGTGTGACATTCTAGAGACATAACAGTTATATCACTCTGTTCTATATTAGTTACATTACAGAATTCCAGAACTGTTACATATCCTCACAGTAACAGCGTTACAGAACAGTGTGACCTTTATGTGCCTTTCTCGGAACACGTGTGACATTCTAGTGACATAACAGTTGTATGACTCTGTACTATATTGGTTACATTACAGAATTCCATAACTGTTAGATATCCTTACAGTAACAGCGTTACAGAACAGTGTGACCTTTATCTGCCTTTCTTGGAACAAGTGTGACATTCTAGTGACATAACAGTTCTATCACTCTGTTCTATATTGGTTACATTACAGAATTCCAGAATTGTTACGTATCCTTACAGTAACTGCATTACAGAACAGTGTCACCTTTATGTTCTGAAATTGTATGGCACACGACTGTAACAATGTTATGTATAAATGTTCTCTATTTGTTATGTAACATTTACAGAACGTGCCCGCTGGGAGTCTTTCAAAGTTATCCGATATACAGACGACAACAACGACGACATCGACAGACAGACAGACACCTACGTAAAAACTATTTTTTCTGACTTGCCATAAAGCTAAGACTCTTAAAAGAATGGATGCCTTTCTATAGATACATTCCAGTGCCCGTTTTAGAAAACGATGATTACATTTTACATTGGGATGTTACTATCCAGACGGATCATTACATCCGAGGCAATCGACCGGTCATTGTAATGCGAGAAAAAAAAGGTGGAAGAGTCTAAATCATCGACATTGCTTGTCCACTTAACCGAAATTTGCAGGCAACCTATACGACCAAGATCCCCAAGAGAGCGAGATAAGGCTTGAAGTATAGTCAATATGAAGGAATGTGAAACATGCATCTATTCATCCTATTGTGATTTCGGCTACAGGCAATGTGCAT
>CAKNWW010047910.1:0-14028 GCA_932074435.1 Andricus kollari
CTTGACGGCTGGCATCAGCTGACATGTCGGGGTCGGCAGCGTTGCGCGACGCATGCGCTATAACGCTTAGGTTTAATACACATGCGTATTGTTTCACTTTTCATATACAAATAAATTAATTTTAATTTACAAGTGCATTAATTTTCAAATACACATCATGTATTAACGTGTATTAAAGTTCATAATATTTTTAACAGTGTCGGTATACATACTTGGAAGTAAGATTTTTTTTAAATCCCTTAATAACATGATCTTTAAATGATTGGGAAACTTATAAATATTTTTACAATATCTTTATGAGACGTTTCTAATATATATGTACGTCATTACCTGAAAAGTATATACGATAAACCCGGAAGTAACGATTTTTTAACTACCTTTATAACATTTGACCTTGAAATTATTGAAAAATGTATGAGCATTTCTAAATGCCTTTCTGACATTGTAAGACATTGCCGATTTATATGTTGTAAAATATTTGAAGCAGCTTTGTACCTGTTTTGGAATATAAAAAATTTTGAAATGTTTTGAACAAAAAATAAAAAATTCAATTAACAACGTATCTTTTATTGCTATACACATAGAAAAAACTAAAGATAAAGTTTACATCGATTCCAGGTGAAAGATTCGCTGCAACAAAAAATGACCTTGCCGGTTAAACTTTACACGAATCGAAGATAATTTTCCATTTTTAACCTTGCCTGGATAATCTTTCGCCTCATTATCGCTCCATTTTTATTCGAAGTCACGAGAATTACGACGCCAGCGCTATCTACCGTCTTTTAACTTAATTAAATTGGAGCAGAAATGGGATTCCCGGCTGTCAGAATTATTCTCCTAACCTCGCTTAAACTTTCACCAAAATACATTCAATTTTTAACCCTTCCAAAATGTACCTGCAACACATTTTAAATATTGTATTTTCTAAGTCTTATTATTTTCAAATTAATAATGAAGTAAGCGAATAGTTGTTTCAAATCTGGTGTCCTGATTTATAGCTCGAATCCACTCATACTTTGTCGTTTTCCCATTGCTGCTAAGGGCGTAGCAGACGTCAGCTTTTATTCCATCGTAGGATAATCTTTACCAAATAGCATGTAAACTTTATCAGCGGAAAATTTTACATGCAACAAAATTTAACTTTAGTTTTTTCTGTGCAATTATCGTCCCTTCTTGATGATTAATACTAGTAATGCCTTAATCTCTCAAGAAGACACTGGTTTGCAGTTAACGGAAGCGACGATTTATATTTCGAACCTACTTTCTTAATAGAAGCTGGTCTTTGCTTAACTTTTAATAGGATAATGACCTGTTTTATTAACATTTGTCCATCCTAATTATATAGTCTGATGTTACAAGTCTGAGAAACGGTTGATTCTCTCCTCATCCCAGATTCTTGAAAGTCGTTACTTGCATTTGGAAATGCTTCAAAATAGATAATTAGAATAGTTTTAAATCAAACTTAAGTAACAAATTATTTTGTATTTCCCGTTGATTATCAAATTATTCACTTCTTATATTTTAATCCAGACGCATGAAAAACGAAATTTCTGATACTTTAATGAATTGTCGCAGCGAAGAAGAAGATTGCTTTTAATTTGCCGTTAATATATACATCATTCAGAAAGTGGGTTGATAGCTACAATTCATTGCTGGTTGATTAAAGTATATGAAGTAAACACTATTAATTCGTTGAAGCTACATAATCGCGCAAAGGCGTTGTGGTAATTTCAGCCGGCGAAAGGGGACGGCATCTGCGCTCTGTACAATTATTCTTTTGAGAGAGAAGATATTCCTCCGCGTTAACCAGGAGATTTATTCCATGAAGTGAAGTTTTTAATTCGCACGAAAAATCCGTATTAATTTCGTCAAATTTGAAGAGTACTCGAATCAACATAATTTCGTTTTTAATTAAATTCCCTTTCCTTTGAAATATTCCTTGCTAGAGATTTAAAAATAATTTCAAGTAACATTTCGTATTTCAAATTCGTGGAATGAGGATTCAAAAAACGATCTCGTGATTAAAAATAAATATGCATCATAACTATTATTTTCAGGGGCTTTTAAAGATTCAAGTACTTGCTAAAATAAGTTTGTGTCTTACTAAAACGGGTTTTATTTTGCATAAGTGTAATTTCTACTGCAGCAAACATAATCTGCTTAAATGTAATAAATATTCATCGAATCTGTTGTAGCATAAACATACACCAATTTTGTCATGTGCGATAATCCCAAAGTTTCATTTTCATCTGATTGACATAAATCAGAAATGATAATTTAAGGTTTAGTGGCATGTTGGTTAAATAAATAGTGAATTTTTATTTTCAATGACCTTAGGTGAAATGTAGATTCGCAAAAGTGTGTTGACAATATAGGCAAAGCTTTTATCGGTTGTAGTCTAATGTTGATTGTGCACGCGCGGAAGTACATTACGGTTGACATCAGGTGAACTAACACGCTAAACCTACTAAGGAGAGCGTCTTGTTATCCTGCGTTCAAATAAAAACCCACGTTGCTTTTACGGTCGTTCTCTCCGAACAAATACTCCTTAATTAAAAGTACCTTCGTTGCCGCCGCCACGTCGTGCCCCCCAGGTCGACGTAAAAGATCAGCCCCTATCGATCCGGATAGTAGTACGTCTCCCACAAAATTTTGTCCCAGATTCCGAACGTCGCGATTCAATTACGCTTAATCCACAGTCGCTGCTTGAGCACCGTTAACGGGTACATACACCGAGTTTCAGTCGAACGCGATTACCGTGGTCGATATAAGGAAGTCGGGTAAAACACAGTATGTAGCAGAAATTTAATTTAAACATTTTTTACATTCTAGAACAAGTTTGAAATCTATGTGACTCGCAGGAATTTTTGTTGAAAATCACCCATATCCAAATCTGTATTCTTGATATACATCAGTAATCCGAATCACGATATTCTGTTTTTATCCAAACAGCTAGCAAAATTCACAGTATTGCCATAAATTATAAAAATCTTGAAATCCGATCTTGTAATCCATCAACAACGATTGAGAGATACGTCATTCTCAGAGGGCACGGTCTTGTTTCTCGAAAGTGGTTCCGAGGTCGATACCAAGTTACAATGTTGTACAATAGGCGCCGTAATTATCACACTGGATAACGAAGAGTGCAGTTTGTAGATGTCGGGAGACTCAAGCGTTGACGCCACTTATGCGTGGAGTGATATTCGCGATAGCGTCTTGTCACGCAACCGCAGTTTTTTAAAGACCTTCTCGCGAAGCATGGTTACGCCTTCGGGCGAACTTTAAAAAAGCAGAAGTCAGTGAAGGTCTAAAAAAAAAATTTCATTTGATTTAACGTTTAAAAGTCAATTCAGTAGGATCCATACGAAACGTGATGAAACGAGAAAAAATGAGGCAATGTTAGATAGTTCAGGCAAAATAGGGGTTCAGGTGGCAAGTTTTGGGGGTATTTTTTTATCTGGTATTTTCATAGATTTTTAAGAGCTCTTTTCGAATTTTCACTTTATCACTGCGTATTGTTCCTTCTGGCGCCGCCATTTTAGGAAAATGGATTCTAACATGAGTTTTTCGAAAATAACTCGCTTTTGGTTAATTTTTTCGAAAAAATATTTATGTAACAAATTAAGGTAGAGAACATTAGCTTTAAATTATGTTCTTATCATTTTTATTAAATTTTGTTTTCATCATTTTTATTAAATTATGTTGTCATCATTTTCTTAAAATCAAATCAACCCTTTTCACCTACGAGCTCAATAAACTTGTCGCTGGCGGCACCATATTGAAAAATGACCGCATTTCTGGTACATTATACGGCAGTAGTAGTTTATGTGGCAGGCGCATAAAACTGGGGGTTTTTTTAGGCGAGGAGGATGTTTTCAGCAGGAGCAGTCGGCGAGTTTTGAGATGAAGGTGAGCCGTAGATAGAGCTGAGGGAGAGCCGAAGGCAATATTTTTTTCCGACATTGATTTGCAGAAAAATGAATAAGAAAAACGAACTTTTTGGATACCAAAAATTACAGAAAATTTTGGAATTTTTTAAAATTTCTGGTGATTTATGTTAATTTATCGATAATTTATAATAATTTGTCAGTAATTTATGGTATCTTATCACTTCATTTTGGTCTAATCGCTACTTACAGTGACTCTGTTAAAACACACGGTATCTTATGGAGATGCCTCGTCCGGGCTCCAAAAATGGTTAATTTTGGCTTTAAAACACGTTGAATATTGTTGGGAAAACTATTTCGGGGATAGAAAATATAATGAACAATTTGAATTATTGCTTATTTGTACTTACTATCAGGCTATTTGAGATGAATTTTAGTAAAAAATATTAAAAAGCAATATCTCTGAAATATGACGCGAGCAGTACAGTGCATGACCTCGTCTCGAATCGAGTAAAACCGACATTTAAGTTTACATTTTATCATTATTTTTAAATTAATTTATTAAGATTGACCAGCATAAAAATCAATACTTATTTTATTAATTGATAAGCTGGAAAATTGTTTGATTTAATTCAAAATTTCAGGAAAAAATATTGGTCACAGTTGGACAAGCTTTTTCAGTAGCCGTCACTTCAATCACATGAGTCTTGATACGTGCAGCTGTACGCGTAGAAGATGTAATAATTCCCCAATCCGTTCTTCATTTTCCAAGAATGTGCTTTTCTAAAAAATCTGATAATCAACTTAAGGACTTTCACGCGAACGAACTTGCGCCTTTTCCGTTACCGCTCTTCAATGAGAAAAGCATGTATGCGCAAGTGCGTGAAATCTTCTTTGTCTAAAGCTTGTCAGTAATGCGCTTCTGACAAAGTGGGTAAGCCTGTGGAAGTACCACCATGCCCATGAAATATATGTCCTGTACCAGAATTGAGGGTTCATTTAAGGCTCATTTAGTAACCAAAAGCCAAATTTTAGGCTCTGCATTTTTTTTAAGTAAAACTTCTTAGAGCGCGGTATGGCTTTTTTGCACTCAAAAACTACCCAAAAAATAAATATGCGCTAATCATAAAAGTGAGCACATCAAAATTAAGGGGTCTTTTTAGGCTCACTAACGCCCCCTAAATCAATTTTCCAATACCATCCCTTAACATTGGAAAACCACCCCTGAATCAAAAGTACAGATAAAGTGCAAGAAAAAGTATTGTATTAGTTTGGAATATTTTCTAGCTGTCCAAAAACATCAAACACTTTTCCAAAAAGACCGTTAACACTCGAAAGCCACCCCCTAAAAGAATTTGACATTAAACTGAGAATGAAGTATATCAGCTGTTTTGGCACTTTTCGGACCATACCCAAACAGTGTATGCCCTGCGCCAGAATTAGGGGAACACTAAGGGCTCATTTATTACCCAAAGGCTCAATTTTGGGTTGTTTTGTTTTGTTTAAGAAACGCATGGGGCTGCCAGCATTACGTAAAGCTAGCAGTACCACGGTAAATATATTTGTCTCATCAATTTTTTTCTTTCACGGGAATTGAGGGCTCATTTAGGGCTGTTGCATGACCCTCATCGCAATTGGTCAAAAATAACTCCTATCACTGACAAACTACCCTAAAGAATAAATATGCACCAATCATAAAACTAAGTACACCAGAATAAAGAGCTCTTTTTAAGCTCTCCAACGTTTCCAAAATCGATTTTCTAAAACTATCCACATTGAAAAACTACCCCTAAACCAAAACATGTCCGAAAACATCAAACACTTTTCCAAAAACGACCGTTAACACTCGAAACCCACCCCCTAAAAAAAATTTACATTAAACTGAGAATGAAGTATATCAGCAGTTTTTGCTTTTCTTTTCTGGTAGACGTGCCAGGTTTATTGGATTGTTAAGGGCTACAACCTTGAGCATCCTTCGAAGGCGCTAGGCTGGTATGTGTCCTGTGCTAAAGGCCTGAGTCGCAGCAATGACGGTAGGTCGGCAGTCCGTCATTATCTGGCTGGAAGAAACCAGTGCATTGGATGAAGAAACCACTTTCAGGTCTTTAATAATAGCCTGCACACCGGATTACGAAGGGCTTTTGTTCATTAGTGTGCCATTTCCGTTTAATTGAGACCTTTGACTCGCTGGCACTCTCACACGCCAGTAATGGATAGGTCCGCGTATAAAGTTCACTCGCGAGAAAGTTTAGAGGGAGCGTCGGAGTCTTATAATCATGCAGTGGAGCGAAAAATGGGAGAAAGTAGATTTTCTAGGAAGAAAAGATGAAAATGTTGATGGATGAAGACCTTTCTAATCAGAAAGAAAGTGGGAAAAAGTCGGACTGCTTTTGACGCGTTCGTTTTCCCTAGAAATAAAATACTACCATACATATTTCAGCAATCTTACTTGCTTTCAGGCATGCCTATCAGTATGCCTTTATCGTGCGAAATATAAAGCGTGGAACGTCTACTTTAAGTAGGTCATCGAATTCCCTCAGCATAAGTATGCTACGTTTTAAAGTCCGCAACTTCTTGATCTACGGCCTTTTGACTTTCGGGTAGAACTGAAACCGAGATGTCATGTTTGAAACATAACTCCACTCACTCCCGATGCCCATTTATTGTATTCTAATGAATCAATGCTAAACAGCCTTTCTGCACTCACGTTGAAATATCCGGCGTTCCATTCAAGAAACAGGCAGGCATTCGAATTGGAATCTCTTTGAACTTCTTCCTCGTTATATTACGCCCGGTATCGAAAAAGTACTCGTAAAAGAAAAGTGGTATGAAATAAAGACAAAATAAGGAAAGACACAGATGGTGGTATTCTAAACAGAATGTACACAAGAAGTTAAAGATAAAGTTAAAAATTCAAAAAATAATTTCTTGAGTTACTCGTTGCGAGTCAAAAGCTCATTTGGGTCGATCGCTATTCTGGAACGAATTCAGTTTAATTACCAGGCTCTCCAGAAAATGCAATCACGGGTTGGGTTGTCTGCGCGTGATGATAATTAGGCAACGCCACTCGGCTTGGCAAATGTCGAAGTAAACGAGCCTCAGCATTGTTGGGTTGCCAAGCCTTTTCGGTTTGACTTCTCAGTTCTTCTCTTTCGGCACCAAGGCTCGCATTAGCTAACTGCAATTTGCTCGTCGCGAATTGCGTGAGGCGGATAGCTGCATAGCAAAATGGCAGTATATTCGCCCTACCGGATGACCGTTGGCTGAAGCTAATTAAAACTAATGATCCGCCACGGCTCGTTATGGTGGAATGGATATTCCGATGCGATGCATAGGTATAATAATTAATATACAGGAAAATTCCACCGACGATTATAAATCTTTTCTGTAATAGCGGCTGGCGGCAGTTAATTCAGCATATTTCGTATTACACCCAATAAAATTCAAGACGAAAGAAGAGATTGACCTTGCGATACGTTTTCATGCAAAAAGTGCATAAAATATATTTGGAAATCTTATGCATATTGGAAGCTACAATATGTATTTGTATCTATTTCCGTAGGACATATCGATCACCCATCTGCAAATTTGGTCTATTTCGGATATATTCCTATCTTCTTACTATTTTCTTTTTCATCATCTTTTATTCCTTTTATTCTGACTTACAAGCATGTATTGAAGCAGTCTTTGTGCAGCATAACTGCTAAATTGAAAACAACGTCGTCAGTGCGCAACGTCTGACGTTGCGTCAACATTTTCATCGTTTCTTTTATGATTACCGATATTGCGAGAAGAATTCATAATACTATGAACTTATCTATCCCTTTTGATTACATCTTTTCTCCTAAGACGATCATGTTTTGAAGAAAATTGAAATGCATTCGTCTGTCTTTCTACATTTCGTACTAGTATCCGTCAGTGAATTCTCGAATGTGTAGGTCAAGTTTGGTCTTCTGTTGCGAATCTACACTGCAGAACCATTGCCACAATTATTCTCACTGTATACATGCTAATCGCAGGGATGTAAATGTAAATACAGGGAATGCATAATGCCCTTTTGGAAATGTTCAACGCGGGCCATTAGAGAGAGAGGACGAGTCGTCGATGACCGACAGGGCGGCAATAATTCCGCGACCACGTGCGCGCTTCAATACCGGTGATCCATTGTCGCCCTCAACTATGCAAATATAAGGTCCGTTAATCGACCGGCGACAGGAATGTTACTTTAGTTCCGCTTGGAATCCAGCAGCCTGTCATCACTTGATTTCAATATTAGTACACTTATTTACATGCGCTCTTTTCTCATTTCCTTCTTTTCATCTCTCCTTTCAGAATATTTCAAATCCATGCATTGAAATATCAATTTTTAATAAGCTTGACTCTGACTAAACTTCTGAAAGATGAGACGTAATATCCTTTCGGGCTTCCGGGTGTTCGATGCAGGAACAAGTTGTGCGAATCACGATTTCCATGGTTGACCGCATCTTTACGTCCTATCTGGACAATTAAATTACACAAACCGTAAATGCTGGGATATAAATCAGACGTGTGAGTACTGACTTTTAATGCACGTTCTTCTGAAGTTGTAGATATAATGTCTGGATTCTCTGCTAACTGATTAAGAATCAGTGATGAAAAGCATACTGACTGGAGGATCCTAGCGCGCCTAACGCGCATAATCGATCGTACATGCGCAACATTACATAGGTGAAATCTCCCTGCGGATGATGATTTTACGAGCGCCTCTTAAGCAGTAAATCACCCCTGTAAAGCGACAGGTGTAGCGATACGACAACCGGAATTTCGCGCGCTGCTGACTGTCCAGATTGTAATTAAGATTAGAGGATCATGGTTAAATTCATGTTCTTAACTTTGGGCTTAAAAATTAATTTAAAACTGGTGATCTAAAAGCGATAAAGGAATTTATAAAGTCGTCTTATACATCTACGTATAATATATTTTGTACAACAATTATTTAAGATTTATTTGATCTTGACGTTTATTTAGTTTTGTACAATTAGTGTCTCTTTGAGAAATCAAAGGAGCTCAAATTTTTTTAAAAGCTCTTGCACTTGAAAAGTGGAAGCTCAATTAACGTAGCAGGGAGTGCATTTAGCGGAAGAAAAACTGACGAGCGGATGATTAAACGTGTATTTTCTTTGAGGTTTAACCTCTTCTTAAAGCGATTGGAGCTGAAGTTCTCGTAAATGGTTAGGCAAAAAAGAGACTCAAATCTGGGGTAATTAATTAAGGCTGTAGCGGGAGCAGAAACCGGTGCAACGAATTTCTACTTTTTGCATTCGCGGCGAAGAAAGGCCTGGCTCACTTACCCCCCGGGAGGCGAGAACGTAGTGCACCATGGAAGGCGGTGTCCATTACTGTTTACAAAGTTTATTTGTCTCCGTCGTAGCCGCATTTTTCATACAACAACGCCCTTCACGACACGACTGTACTCCGTTCACTGGACAATGGGTGTCGCCTTCCATTATTACTGCACCCTTTGCTCTGCTTCGCTTTCTGTCTTTAAAAGTATACTCAACATTGCAACAAAATTCAATATAGCATTCCTTTTTTTAAATTGGGTTCAAATTATCAATCACTTCAAGAGCATGTCTTAGCAAGTGTCTTAGCATTTCGTTGACACGCAGGGATGCTTTTCAGGCTATTAACCAGTGAAAGCTTGGCACCTCCAAGAGCACTGATGATCAGGATGACTAGCTTCACAGAATATTCTCGGTATAACCGTTGCAACTTCCTAATATGGTCTTTATATCTATCTTTCTTTTCTGTCTTCTTGGCTGTGACGCTCTTGCCGGCTTGTGCCTAAAATTCGATAACGAACATGGTTCGTTTCTCGAAGTCAAGGAGAACTATGTCAGGCCTCGAGTGCGCGACGAAAACAATTGTCGAGAATATGAAGTTCCAGTATATGCGGAACTTCTCATTTTCGACACTTGACTCTATTTCCCTAGGAACGTTTGGCGGAGTGGTTTCAGGGCTAATGCCGTAAGCGTGACAGAGATGGTAATAAAGCACTCTGAATGCCGCATTGTGCCTTTGGTTGTACGTCATTCCCGCATGAGTTGGACAACTATATAGTATGTGTCCTACGTGCTCGGGGTGTGCATGACACGCTCTGCAGCTATCATCGGGAATGTCTTAACTTGAAGTGTGAGGTCCCGAAAGCTGGAATCGGCACCGTCTTGACACGCCAAAATGAAACCCTCCGTGCTCGACTTCAATCCGGGTGATCTGAGGAAAGCACATGTCAGTTCATACGACATCGACTGATCCTTCACATTTCTGTGGAAGATGCCGTGCATCCTCTTATCGAGGAGCTGTTCGCGGAAATTTTTCTCCTGTGCTTTCTTAATCTGTGCCTTCAGAAGTGAGTACTCGAGATGGATAAGATTTGATGCATTTTGCACACCCCTGATATTGAAGTCAAGGCCAAGTGTTTCAGCAGCCTCCCCCGCTGCTATTTACAGAAGCGCTCCTTTGCCCACTTGTTCGTGTTTCCTGACAATTTTAAGAAGAGGGTCTCGTCCATTTGCGACAATATGTGCTGTGCTCAGAATAGTCCTCGTGTGAAGACATTCAAGATTAAGTACTCCGCGACCACCGTGACATGTAAAGTCGCCGAACAGACGACTTAAGACGCATGCTTTTGTTCATGTGCATAACTTTTCGTGATCCGATGTCGAGGGATCTGAGCTCGACCTTTGTCCATGGAACCACTCCAAATGAATAGAGTACTACCGTGACGGCAAGCATGTTCGTTGCAGATACTTTGTTCCTCGCCGACAGTTCGGAGGACCAAATCTGTCGGATAAGACGTTTGTATTTACATAGGAGAGCATTCTTAATCGATATTGCGTCCTGAATGCGGCTTTGTGGCACGCCCAGGTGTATATAGGCCTCTACAGCGTCAAAGTGTCGACGTGATCAGGATCTTCGGGGATGCTATTAAGTTTCCCTCACTTCAGAATAACCTTGGCGCATTTTGCTAACCCAAACTCCATTCCAATCTCTTAAATGTACTCTTTGACAATTTTTAGAGCTAGATTTAGTTGCTCTTTATTTTTTAGCATAGATCTTGAGATCACCCATGTAAAATACATGAGTGACCTTATGTTTTCGATTTCCAGTTTTGCCGCAGAAGTACCCTTGGGAATGGCGAAGTGCGAGAGATAATGGCAAAAGTATGAGGCAAAAAAAGGAGAGGGCTCATGTTGTTTCCCTGAAAGACACCTCTCTGAAAGGTGACGCTTTTATTTGTCACAAAATGTTTTCCAGATGAGATAGTAAATCTTTCCAAAGCGGCATCAATCCCTCTATGCACCTCACGATGTGTTGATGAAACTTTAAGCTTTCCAACAAGAAGATGATAATTCGATGGGAGGTTGAATCGAAAGCTTTTCCATAGTCAATCCGGACCATCGATGGGTAGCACCGGAAAGATGCTACGTTTTCGCAGACACATCTATCGATGAGCAGTTTCTCCCGAAATCCTGCTACGCTTTTCTTTGAGCCTCATTGTTCATACATCTGCCGCCACATAGGTCCGATTGTCAGAACAATTTAATAATTTAGGTAAGCTGTGAAGACCTTATATAGCTTGTTCAGACAAGTTATTGGCCTGTAATTCTTTGGGTCAGGTTGCCCATCTTCGGATGGAGCACTGTACGTCCTTTCACCAACCACTCCGGGATAGGCTCTTCCGACTTTAGATATGAGATAAAATGCGGGCCAGATGCTGGTGGGTTGAAGGAAACTTCTTCCACGAGAAGGTTTTTATACCATTTGGTTCCGGAGCGGAATAGTTCTTCATGCCTTTCAATACTTTTTTCACTTCCTTGGTAGTGATAGGTGGGCATTCCTCTTCAGGTGTTATGAGGCCATGCACAGCTCCTTGAAGTTATTTATGTTACTTGATTTTTCTTTCAGTGGATGCTGGACTTCTTATACTTCTTTCCAAAATGCCTCGACCTCCTCTGGTATGGGCGGGTGGTCGACAGTAACTGGAGGGTCTTGGAAAAGTCGAGATGGGTCAGAGAAATACTGTTGATTTTCTCTGACCCACCCCTCTCTCCGTTTTAGACTTCTTCTAGTGTCAAATAGTGCCCGTATTCTGTCAATAATATGTTGCCTGATGATCAGCAGCTTTGTCTTGTTGAGTGTGTGATGACGGATCCGCAGTTCGCGCGTGAACTGTCAGACCCTGGCAGTGCAATGCCTGCCAGATGTTATGTAGTCAATCACACACTGAATGCGGGACGCGTAATATCTTGGCCAGCCTATCTTGGTGCTTAGTTGAAGCATTTGCCTTTGGTCTTATGGGCAAGCGTTGGTTTTGTATTACGGTTTGCATCCGCCAATGTTCTCGCTGTATTATAAACACTACAATTAATAGTCCAGAGGATGGACTCTTTGGAAAAATATTCACGAAGCTCGTCATCCAGTTCAGCCAGATCTTTAGGCTTAAGAGAAACCTGGATGTTGATATTTCTCCTCGTCCTAAGGCATCGCTCTTCCTCTATTGGATGCCTGCTCGCTGTTGGTCTCAGTGTCGCATTTCTTTCACTGTTGCGGGCTTGTTCTGGCTGCGGTAGAGTAGGCGCTCCGCTTATGTAACCCCTTTTCCGGACTTCCTCAGCACGGTTTCACAGACGTTGATGCGAAAAATGTGAGAGCTCTGGGTGTTTCTTGCACCACAGTTCATACAGTCGCGCCATGTAACCTTCTCGTTCAGAGACCATACTGGTATCGCAGCACTCCAGCAGGTCTTCCCTGAATCGATCCGTCCACTCAAAAGTGTTGAGATTTTGACGGTCGATCTCATTGACTCTTGTCTTGATTGGCGTTCGATTGTTTTGTACCCGCCCTTACTAAAACTATGTTTGGTGTTATCATTGTTGTTCCCACGAGCAACTACGGAAAAGTGTTCGTCCATCCTTCTAGAGCCCCGCATGCAAGAATAAGGCTGCATACTCTGAGAGGTTGCCCGATATCTCAGAGTCACCGTTTGAGACACCTCACCCAGGTACCATTTAGGTTTCGGCACGTTTGTTAACCCTTCGCTGAGGGTTAATACTTTCAGGATCATCCGTGGACAATCGTCCGCGACTGCTTATTAACTATTGTAAAAATATTCAGAAAAAATCCTTGGTACAGGGATCCTCTATCCGTCGTGAGACGTGGCTATGGGTGTGATTTACCGCGGTTCTACTGGGAGCCGGGGTCATTTTTGGATGACAGTTGTTCCCAGTGGGACCTTGCAGTAGTTGTTTAACCTCAACGTCTCAGAATGAAATTAGGCCAAATTGATTCTCAGATCTACCAATCACTTCAAGATTATTTATTTGAAACGAATACTAAAAATCATATCTCAAGGATAGGTGCAGGTCGACTTGAAATCGTCTTTAATGTCCAAATCCAATGTATCTAAAAAAAATTAATTAAAAAATGTAAATATTGCTCCTAATAAATACAACTTTTAAGCGTGGGTTAAAACCAATCAATCTAAAACTAAAAAGTGAATTGATCTAGGTCAGAGCAAAGAGTCAGCGCACGTCGATTCACTTTTTCCGGCACTGGTAATGTTTTTCTTACAGCCCTAGAGCGGCCGGAGTAATAACGACCTTTCAGATGTTACTGGCCATTCGACGTTAGAGGGAAAAAGATGAAATATTGTATCTCTTATCTCTAAGGAAGTGAGATATGGTATTTTCGACAGCAAATCGATCTCAGGAGCATTTTAGTTTCTCGTAAAAGTCTGACCGACTCCTCTCCGGGTATTTTTACGACATATAACCGCATTTCCGGCTTTCGATTTCCACCAAAATTAATATGAACAAGCTTTTCGTCGACTTTTTTCATTCTTAATAAGATTTATCTCCCAAAAGGAGGGTATTTTGCATATTATTGAATGTGATGATAAGCCTGTCGCCTATGATTTTTCAGATTTATCAGATGCGAATAATTTTGATTTAAAGGAGAAGTAGCGGGGCAAATTTTA
This sequence comes from Andricus kollari, assembly GCA_932074435.1. Taxonomy (NCBI): domain Eukaryota; kingdom Metazoa; phylum Arthropoda; class Insecta; order Hymenoptera; family Cynipidae; genus Andricus; species Andricus kollari. The sequence continues at coordinate 13,906 of CAKNWW010047910.1, forward strand.
ATTTTCTTCCTCAGAACTTGGATGCAATTCGTAATGTTACATTCTTATTTTTTATTAGTAATAACTATTGTAGAATTTTTTAAAGAGGTATATATATAATACAATACACACCCACATACATAC
>CAKNWW010047938.1:0-11126 GCA_932074435.1 Andricus kollari
CTCTTCAGCTTTATAAAGTTCAATACCATGAGCGAAGCATTTTTACCTTCAACCTTACCAGAAAGAAAAGCCTTAATACTTATTAGTTCATCGTAAAGCAGAGTGCCTTCAATCTCAGATTTCGAATTAACCATGAGTTTAATTTGAAGATCGGCACAGGATTTCGCAAGTTCTTCTCTTTCTGGTAGATTATATATATTGTACAAAAAAGCCCCATGTTCCTGAATAATCGTTTAGATGCTCAAATCTTTCCTTCGTTAAAGCTGTATCCAACAGAGGATAGGAGAATTCGATTTCTAGCTTTTTCTGTGGACAAACAATGTGTTCATCTTGGGCAATTTCGTCAAACTGGCTCTTCACACGTCTGATTCTTTTTATTGGTTTAAATACCGGCTCAATTTGTAGTTCCTCTGCTAGATCTTTTGCTGTAATAATGGCTTGCTTAAAACCATTTTTTCGATATTCTTCTAAAAATGCACAACATTTATTCAGCATTTCTACGCACTCGGCAATGTCAATGTCTTGTGCTTGATGCGCTTTACTAGCAAAATTTATTTGAAAAAGAACATCGCACCATACAACTAAAGAGATAAGCAAGCTGAAGTCTTTTAGTTGTTCTGCTACACGGAAAAAAAAATTTCATTAAATTTTATAGAACTAGTCCTATAGTAGAGGATACGACGGGTAGTTTAATAAAAGTTACAATCTTCTTGGTTTTACATTGCATTGAACTATTCTACGTAATGTGTTACAAAATGCTATGAAATGTAAAGAATGAGGTGACGTAATCTCTATTAGAAGGCAGGATGCTAAAAACGTAGAATAGTTCTAGAAAATCTAAAAACAGTTCTATAAAATGATGACCGATTTTTCGCCTAAAAAAATTAATCTTAATTATTATTATTATCATTATGCTTTAATATTTTTTCACATATTTAATTACATAATTATTTACTATAATGCAAACAATCACTACATTAATAATCGCACGCTAATAAAATTCTTATTCGCTGTGGGTTCGAACCCCCTACCTTCGCATTCGCAACTCCTAACAAAACCTCGCAGCTAACTTAACTCGGAGTATTAAACAAAAAATCTAAAATATAAGCTACAGCTATGCAGGGTTGCATGACAAATTTTTGTGACCCGTTTCTTAACCATTTTTTTTTGCTTTTAAAATTTCAATCATCACTTTAAAATATTTATAATTTTGGAAATTTTAAATCTCGAAAAAATTTTTAATCACAAATTATTTCTTGGTTATAAGTTCTAGTAGATTCAATATTAATAAGAAATTAGATAGCTATATAGAAGAATTTTATAGAACTGAGGTCTATAGATATCATATTGAAGTAGTTCACAAACACTCAATACCTCGAATCGAATTTCTATGAGATTTTTGAACATTTTGTAAAGAATTTTTCTATACATTTGACTGAATTGAGGTATTTAAACCTTATAATGATGTGATTACAAACTCTCAATACCTCCATTGTGATTTGTACGAAAGCCTTTAATATTTTCCAATGAATTTCACTATATATTTTATTGCACTTTTTTAAACCGGCGTTGAATATAAAGTTTACAGAACTCTTGTAGTGTTAATCTAGATTTGTTCTACATTAAATCATGAAAGTTATACAGAATATAGAAAATTTGTTAAAGGTTCGCTCTCATCCCCGACTCTTGAAATAATTCATGAAAGTTTAAAGAACTTTTTTTTTCCGTGTAGGGTGATAGTATCATGCACTATATCAGGATCACAGCCTTCAGTTTCAGACAAAGTAATTGAAGCATCATGAACACCAGAAATTTGATAACGAACTGGTTTGACACTACTAATTTTCGCTTCCCAACGTGTGTTACTTAATTTCTTCAAAGTAAAGATTTCTACCTGATCAGTTAGAATTTCCCATCGATTGACCGAAGCTGAGAATAGTGTGAACAGTCTTTGAAGAATACCGAACAAAGTAACTGATTTTACAGAAGACTCTGCAGAGTCACATAAAACAGGATTTAAATTGTGACTTCCACGAGGAACATATAAAGCTAATGTATTTATATCTAAAATCCTATTTTGGACACAAATATTCTTTACCTTTATGTTCGATCCATGTTCTTTCCGAGAAATGTCTCGAGTGCAGTCATCTATGATTGCGTAATATATGGCTACCTTGGCTCTACTTATAATTTCGGCATTTACTTGTTCAGCCATCATATCTATTAATTCATTTTGAATCGTTTTTCCACAATAATGATGCGAAATATCACCATTCATTGCACGTTTTACATGGTTCTGCATCACGGGTTCATACTTTGCAAGAAATTGCACTAGTTCTAAGAACATGCCATTATTAGGTATATAAAAAGTGTCCGAGGTTCCCTTAAAAGCCAGATTATTGGCCGACAGGTAGAGAGTAATATTCAGTAATCGCTGGAGAACATTTTGCTAATTTAAACTTTCTTCTTCAATAATTGTTTGTTCCTGCTTATCTGTGGTTTCTCCTGTTTTTAGTTTAAATTCATTTTCGACCCACTGCTGATAACATTTCATATATGAGAAAAATAAACAAATAGATAGACGGAAGGACAAGCATATAGAAAAGCCATCGTTACTGAAAATTACAAGTTAATACGTTTCGCTATTTCAGTATTTTACATAAGCGTATACACGGTATTCGTAAAATGATAGATACTATGGCAAAGCCAATGAACAATTAAAAGTATGTTAGAATAAAGGAGTCTTTTACCTCTGCGCGCTGTGCTTTCAATTTGCCGTCAAATTTTCAATCATTTTTTCATCTTTTTATAAAGGAAAATGAATAATTCTCAACTATAAATAATTTAAATTTGTATCTGCATATAACCACTGTGAACAAAAATTATCCCACGAGTTTTCGATTTGACGTAATACGTAACCGCGTATTTCAGATTAATCAGCTGGCGCACTGACTCACTGAATGTAACCTAAGATCTTTGCTGTAGCGCTGTAGCTGAAAAAAATAAATAAGTGTTCGTTAAATAGTCAAAACCTCTAGGTTTTATTAATGTACACAATTGCATGATTTTTAAACTTTTATATATTTTAGAATCGAATACCTTAAAAATACAGTAAATTCGTCTGGAACAAAACACTCAATGGATGCTACGCCGATAAAGCCAACGCAGAGGAACTCAAAGCGGCTATTCAGAAAGTGGTGCACGATATTTCTGATGCACGTTTCGAAAACATGTACCATTGAGTGTTTTGCCCCAGACGAATGTTTGGTTTTTTCAAGATATTCGTTTTCAAAATATATAAAAGTTTTTTAATCATACAGGTGTGTGCCTGAATAAAACCTCAACGTTCTTACTCTTATTCCTGAACCTGTTTAAAAATAATAAATTAGTTCTCACACCTTCCCATTTGTCACCCTATATATCATCAGTCACAGACGCATTTTTGTAATGCAGTCAAGTGATCTGATAAGACCAGTATGGCTAATTTGACATTTTTGTACAGATTTTCGTGAAAATCTCAGCAGAAAAAAATTCTAAAAATATGATGCAACTTGCATGTTGCAGGTGAAGGTTTTGCCAATACTAATTATGAGTTGCCAAGTTTTCAGATGATTAGTGATTATTTCCTGGCGAGTGAAAGGTGAAAAAGCACAATAGTCATATGATCATTTCAGAATACTCAACTTTCAATAGCTATAAGTCACTAAAAATAAATTCTGCAAATTCTTAAAAAATATATGGGTTTCTCCGATCCTTTCTGTGCACAGTAGTGAAATTTAGAGGCAAAAATACTCATTTTTTAATAAGTTATTGACAAAAGAGTAGGGAGGTGTGATCTCCGAAACTAAGGAACGTACAGAGATGATTCTTGAAGCAAATTACACATGTTTGGCTTCTAACAATGTTGTACGTATTGTCAGTGAGCAAAACGTTGCACTTGAATGTTTAAAAAATTAATCTCTTCTTGGAAATATACAAATGAGCTTATGCTAATCGAGGCAACCGTATTCCTTTTTTTTGCATCAGGGTTTAGGGGCTGTGTAACTGTGTGAGTGTGATAGAAGGTCGTGTTGCACGTGGAGTAGTAGCGCTAGAATTTTCCCATGCTGAGAGTGCGGTTGCCTCGATTATGATAAAGCCTTTTGTATCTTTCCAAAAAGCAAATAATTTTGTAAACATTCAAGTGCAACTTTTTGCTCATTGATAATACGTACAACATTTGCAGAATCCAAAAACGTGTAATTTGCTTCAAGAATCATCTCTGTACGTTCCTTAGTTTCGGAGATGACAGATGAGTTTTGAAATTCTGTATCAAGGTTGGAAAAACCTTTACCTGCAACATGCATGTTGTCTCATATTTTTAGAATATTTTTCTGCTGAGATTTTCATGAAAATCTGTACAGAAATCGAGGTGCCTAAACTTTTTTGACAGATAGTAATGCATGATGGGGGACGTACGGCTTAAGGCGCTTCAAACGAGTCTCGGTTTCGCTTGATCCACTATACGTCTAAGAGGATGAATTGTTGAACGTAATATTTTTACCACATAATCCAAAGGCAATTATACCGGTTTGCACAGAGAGCATTTCCCGGAAATTGAGTACGCTGGGCTGCCAGTTTTGCCGATTTCAGGCGCAAAAACACATTCCATTTTCAGTTACAAAAAAAGAATATTTTCCGGAGAAAGCTCTCTGTCCAAACCGGTATAATTGCCTTTAGATTATGTGGTAAAATTATTACGTCGAACCATTTATCCTTTTAGACTTATAGTGGATGAAGCGAAACCGACATTCATTTGAAGAGCCTTAAGGATGTACACTACGTACAATCAATCTCAAAAGTCGCCTATCTTTTAAATGAATTATAAAATCGACAAAAATAGATCTATAATTGTCTGCAAATCTTGACGGGAGCTGCTAAGTGTACTTCAGAAAAAAATAGTTCAGGTTGAAATTTGTTATTTAACAGGAGTTATTTACAGGTTTAGTGCTTGGTTTCTCTTTAGGGAAAAGTCACGATTCTCATTTAATCCTAATGATCAAGGCCTCATTTTAATTTTTGAAGGATTCCTTAAAATTCTATTTGGGTAAGTTTTATTCAAGAAATTGATTTAGAAATCATACAGTTATTATTGTTGTAAACAATGATGGTTTAAATTTTAATAAATACAACCCAAATAGAAATGTTGAGAATCCTTCAAAGAATAATATCAGGCATTGATCATCAGGATTAAATAAGAATTATTGTGGCTTTTTCCTGAAGAGAAAGCAAAAACGAGACGAAGTTAGCATAGAGTCCTAATCTAAAAGCCTGAGAGGGAATCCAATCCAATTCAATTCAATTCCCGAGACGAAGGACGAGTCACACACTATTTTTTATCACACCAGTTAGCGCAAGTGCAGTACGTCTACATGACAAAGTTGGGGTCACTGCACTCATCGTACCATAAAGTACGGATATAAATGTCCATCAGCCTATCAGATCACAGTGTCAGTTACTTTATAGTAGACTGTACCCTAAGTGAAAATTTTACGGCCTAGACTAAGAAGTGCTATTTTAGATATCGTTCACAGTACCTACAATTGCACTTATGATGGCGGTGTGATAAACAGTTTTAATCTGATTTTTTTTTAAGTACGCTCAGAAGCCTCCGTCAAGATTTGTAGAAATTGATAATAGATTTATTTATATCGCTTTTATAAATCGTTTTAAAGATTAGCGAGTTTTGTGAGTTATTGTACGTAGTATAGATAGTATAGCGTCTAACCTCCTGAGCCACCGAGGCACCCAATTTGATTATTATAGGTATTGTTATTTTCAGCTATTCCAGAAAAAAGACCTGGAATATAAAACCGTTATGGGAGTGGGCAATTGGGCATATAGTGTATTCAATTTTCACGAAACGTGTCTTCAACTCTATTAACATTTTGGGAATTGCTATATACGTATCACTACGTACGTAGCGAGGTTCTCGAGGACGCGACTCCTCGAACGCAGTCTCGTTCTCCAGGCGGTGGGAGATGATGCTCAGCAGGACAGTTTTTAATTACTGTAAGTGGATCTACATAGAGCACGCAATTACCAGAGCATACACGACCATGGGCCCCTTGTGTATCAAGCAACCCCCGACAAGTGCCAGCTACCAGACACCAGCCACTATTTTCCCCATTTTCATCTCCCCTTCCCTCGACACTCATCCTACAGGAAATACTAAATAGGATCGTATCTACGATCCAGTACAAAAAATCACAATTCAAAGACATTTAACAGACTTAATAGAATTTAATTTTTATTTAACGCGTCTGCAACACAATAAAAGACATTGTTCAGATTAATGAATGAACTGATAAGTTAGTTTCGATAATTATATACGAAGTGTCTATATAGGGACACCGAAAATAATTGTTCTACGCTCACCGAATTTCGGTGAGCCTGGACACGGACAATTATTTATTGTTAAGTCTGTATTATTTGTATAATGGGGAAAACATTAAAAACATTAAAAAAAGAGTTTTGAAAAATTCTTGGAAGGAAAACTGAACAGAAAAAAGTAATTATTTATAAGTTGTCAAATCATTTTGAAGCAAATAGAGGAACTAAAACTTATGGTAACGTTAAATATTCTGCTTATGTCACTTGAAACATATCCATGTTTATTCTTAACCTCACGTATAATTAAGACGTATTGCAATACGCACATCTTATAATTTCATAGACTTTCCACTTTTTGAAAGTTGTGAAAGGTATTTTTGAACTCCTAAACGGACTGATTATTATCAGGAGGGAATAATCTTTGTTTGGTTGATAATAAACTACTATCAGCAGCTTTCCCCAAAAAAACGAAAATTATTACAAAAATAATTCTGAAAGGCGAAAAATATATTTTATTCATGTGAAAATTTTCACAAATCTGGTTCAAGGAATAATAAATCATTTATTTATTCATCGGTTCTCACAAATTATGGAAAAACTTTGGAAAATAAAAGCAAATCATTTGTTACTTTTTAACATGATTTTATGACATTTTTATGAAATTTTATAAAATTATCCATTTTTTACTAAGTTTTTTAAATAATTCTGGTTTTATTAAAAATGCTACATTCTTTGTCAAATTTACGTAAAAATTGATTTAATTTTTTTTTAAATCAAACTAGCTTTTTCGGGAAGTGTGCTATGTAGGTTTCGAACTGAAATACTTTTTATTGCACAATATTCTAAAATGTAAATTTAAGACTATATAAATTTGGGTAATAAAGCATTAAAAAATAAACAGCCCTAAACTAGAGAATTAAAAATGTAACAATCTCAAACTATGAAAGTTATAAATTAAGGATCATTATACAAATTAATTATGAACGAGCTTAATAATCATCTTAATGCAATGGCTTCATCAATATTTTACATTTCCGTTGATTTAAAAATTTAATATTTTTCAAGTTGAGCAACAACAATTTTTCTAATCAAGTCTTATATTACAAGTTTAAATTTCAATTATTTCTCATTCAAAATGATAATTTTTGTTGTGTTATAAATATTCTTAATAAGTATGAAAAGAATTTAAAACTAGACGATTTTAAATTACCTGAAACCTGATTCACAAAAGGCTTATTTATTAATGGAATGCTTTCGCGACCCCTCCCACCCCCGCCGACATTAAAGACAACATTGTAAAAATGGTCCTAATACTTGACTTAAAAACTAAAATGTAATATTTTCCCGCAAAAGTAACAACAACTAAAAATACCCTAAAATTCAGACACAAACAATTTCCAAAATTATTACACACAAGCCCCTAGTAAATTTTAAATAAAAATATGCAGTTTCATTCAATTTGATTAAATATAAGACAAAGGCTACAAATTATTTGGAAAACTTTCCATTCGCAGAGAATTTCAAGAATAGACAGAAAATGAAAAATGCGACAAATCTTCGAAAAACAATCTTCCGGGTAAAACTTCGGAGACTTTTTTTATGTGCATAAAGTTGTGTAAATTAAAAAAAAATCAATGAGATAAAATTTTTACTTTTGTGTAACCGACATGAAGTTTTTGATTAGACAATTTATCAAAAATTCGATAATTTTGTTATAAAAACAAATTATTTAGGAAATCAAAATTTTCAGAGGCGGTATCAATTTTATAAAATTGTGGAATTCTCTAACATTTATAAGATAAATGTAAATGGTAAATAATTAAGTTTGTTCAGATAATTATTTATTGCGAAGTCGGAATTACTCAAGTTGCTAGAATATGTATTATATACGTATGAAATGTATTCATTAGGTATTCATTCTAATGCTTCTGAGCTTTTGAATTTTAATGCTAGAAGAGGGTGGACAATTTCGTGAAGGCTAATTCCGTGTATAAACACAAACAGACTTTAACGCTCAGGGTGCTCAGGGGTTAAATACCGTTTTGAAATACAAATGATACGAAGTGACAAGGTGACTATTATTGTGATGTGAAACCCGACAGTCTTTTTGTTAATACAATTTAATATTTTATTCTTATACAAAGTTTCTTTAAAAGAATTTTTATACAAGTAATTTTAAGATTCCATATTTCTAAATTTTTTTAATATCCGGGATCAATACTCAGAATTTACTGTTCATAATCATTTCAGTCTCTATTTCTTTATAGATTTTCAAGATATTATTTAAAAACGGCCAGCAATTAATTAAATAAGGATTTTCAACAATTATAGCTTTTTATCCATGTGAAAATTGCTTAAACAAACTTGCTATCGATCAGAATTGAGGAACTTATAATTAAAAACATCGATCATTAATTCAATATGTAACTTAATTTGTATACATAAATACTTGACTTTGGTGTTTAACTGTTGAAAACATGATCCTAACTAAAAGTCCTATAAGGTTTACTATTAGACTAATAATTAGTAAGGATTTATCGCCACGCATCATCAATGGCTATTATTATAAACAATTTTTTGAATAAAGATTGAAAACACTTAAAAAGTGTAAAATAACAACACCTAGCAATGGTCAATAATAAAATTATAAATATATTTATGAAACTTGGAAATTTCTTGGCATAATCTTTTTTCTAATTTTGTAGGGACTAACAAAATGTAAATTTTTCAGAAATAAATCACAGCAAACCAGGTATCATTATTTATTATTAGGGATTAGTACTTACCCAATCGTTGAAAAACAAAATTATATTTTTTCCAAAAATATTAGGAAAAAATGTTCAATTTTAAAAATTGCAACTCGTAATTTTCATCCCCACTTAAATATGTCATTAAGTAGTTTAAATAAAAATATAATACTCAATAGTCAAGCGTTTTCAATGTTTAATTTAAGAATTTGAAGCATCTAAGTAAAATTATAAAGTTACACCTAATTTCACGCGAGGCTAAAAACGAATTTCATCATCGCTAACATATTCAATTTTTAATATTCGTATTAGATTGAGGAGTCTTAAAATGTTCAGTACGACACCCTTATTCAAGGATGTCTGTTTTTCCTCTCTATTCTCTTTACGACAATAACTTTCACTCTTCCCGCTCTCAATTCCAGAGGGAAAAGAAATGGTTGATTTCGAGGGACCCTTCAGAGTTAGAATTTCTAAATTGACTGACTATATGTGGACCTATATTATTCAATATTGCTTGAGTAAATCACCTAGGAAATTCTTTTTTTCGGGGAACGAGTCATTTATTGCTTTAAACTACAAATTAAACAAAAATCTAAATATATATTTAAATTTTGATAGATATATAGTTATATAAATAAATGCATGAATTGTGTTACTCGAAAAGTGTGTATACGCGAAGAAATATTTGATTTAACCGCAAGTAAATAATTTGTTGGATCCAAACAAAAATTTTGTGACACACTGCACGAGACCTAAACAAAATCTGACATGTTGCCAGCAATTACTTCCGAGCCGAAAATATGCATCTGGAAATTCCCTTTGAAATTCTCTTGAAATTTTGAATTTAATCCACGTGGAATTTCACGTAAAGTAGATTCACGCAAAATTCCTTCGCAAACGTGAAAAATACAAGTCGTATTTGAGTCATTCGACTGAATCCGAGATCGGCCCAAAATTTTTTATTTGACTGAATCGGAATAAATTAACTTGTTAATTAATATTTAAATAATTACAGTAGATGTAATCCGTTAAATTTAGAATGTACTTTGAACTTAGAACATAAATTTTCAGTTAAAAATGTTTTTTTAGCATATCGACTTGCAAAAGATTTCAGTTTATATTTTGGAATTTTCAATAACACAGCAATTGACCCTAAAATTTAAGAACTTTACATTTTTCTCCGCATAAGCATCGAGTTACATCTGATTGACTTTCTTTGAACTTAATACACTAAAAGTTAGTTAACTCGCCGACGCAAGTATTGAAAAGGATTAAAAGGTAATTTCGATTTCATTTAGATTGATCTTTCTGTTCGTACACGGATTGAGAAAAATTGAAAGTCGCTGCTGATAAGCCTCGATTTCATTCGGATTAGACGCACGGATTAAGAAGGTTTGAATATTCGCTTTGGATTGATCTCGCATTCACTCAGATTAGACTTGGCAAAGGTGCACTGACTGGGAAGAATTGAAAGTTACTCCGAATGAGTTCAGATTCATTAGAATTGAAATTGATGATCGTCTATGGATTGAGAAGGATTTAATTCTAGTTTTGTATTGATTCGGATTGAACTTGAATTTCTGTCGGTAAACGGATTGAGAAAGATTGAAAGTTGCTCCGGATGAACCTCGAAAGTATTCGAATTGGGTGCCAGATTAGGAAGGTTTGCAATTTTTATTTCGGATTGATTCGTATTGAACTTGAATTTGGTGAACCGATTGAGAAGTCTGTCTAGATAACTCTCGGATTTATCGGATTAGACTAGCAGACTTAAAATGATAGCAAGATAGCTGACTGTCCAGTGGCTAGGCAGCCTAGCCACTGGCTGGGTTGTAACGCTCGAATCGACTAGTTTCTAGACAGATCGTCTGTTTTGATAAAAAAACATAAATAATTAAATAATCTAATTATCCTTTATTATATAAAACTCTAATATATAGATGTTGCAGTTAATTAAAAATATAAAAAAAGTGTTTGTACACAAAAAAATGAAAAAATTAGTTGATG
>CAKNWW010048058.1:0-11084 GCA_932074435.1 Andricus kollari
AACTGATTTCGAATCGTCTTGTAAAATCAATTATTATTCACTTGTTAATCCTTAATGTTCAATTTTAAAAATCATTATAATTGATATTCACAGTTGACTAACTGCAAAGGTTTTTTTATCCAAAATTGTCGATTTCAACGCTATAAGTTTTTAATTTTAAAAATGTTTAAAACTGCATGTTAAAATTCTTTGAATGAAAAATGTATGATTAAAAATTACAATCTAAAATGGAAAATTTTTCACTGAAAGATTTTCGAATTACGTATTGTAAACTGAATGATATCATAATTGAAAAAGATAGCAATTCAACTAATTATTTACAAAAACTGTTGAAATCAAACTTGGACAGATTTTTTTTCTCAAAATTTGCAAAATTCCCGGTCAGAAAATAAATTTACTGTCATTTCCTGGTTTTGCCCGGTCTTATAAAATTCGCGGTCATTTCCCGGTTTTGCCCGGTCTTATAAAATTTGCGGCCATTTCCCGGTTTCCCGGTCCAGTGGCCACCCTGGGATTGGATACTTTTATGAAAGACGTTACGTTTTACGTTTTGAATGTTACTTTTTCAAAGTTATTTCTTAGTGTTTCAAAAATATGTAGTTGTTTAAAAAATCTGTAGTTTTGTTTAAACCTCAAGAAGTAACTTGGAAAAAGTAAGATTTATGCTAAGTTTTTGAAACTTGTTAAAAAACTATCAAAAATTTAACCTTCCAGCGCTCACGCCTCGTGAAATCACAGCAGAGCTCGCAAGGCGGCTGTTTTGGCCGCCCTTAGTTTTCGGAGTGTTTTTTTTCGGTATTACTAGTTTTTTCTTTGATATATCAAGGGAAAGAAAGTGCAGGAACATCTCGAAAACGATTCAACATAATAAATATATGTATTTGAAAACTGCATTACAAGCATAAGAATCAAAATTAATTTTTTTTTTAATCTGACGTCTTATTATCTAGAGAGAGCATACCTGGAGGGAGAACCGTCCAATGGCCCAATTTTTCAAACGGTGAGCATATTTCTAAAAAGGCGGCCAATCTGACGCCCACGCGAGCGCTGGAAGGTTAAACAAAAATAAATTATTTTAACAATAGAGAAATGATAAAAATAAAAATTTAAACTTTCCAAGTTAATTAAATAGACCATATCATTCATAAAATACTCTTAATTCGCGACATTCTATGAAAATAAAAGTTTTTATACAATCCAGCATCAATTAAAAAATACATCAAATCTTATAATTTATTCATGCGAATGCATTAAAAAAAAAGTAATAATTAAGAGCAATATGTCGCAAAAACCTTATTGCAGTAGCATGAGTTGGTTTTTGGGATTAAAAATAAAAAATGGATTCGTAATCCTAACAAAATCGATACTTTAGGTTTTACGCATATATCATTTAATTATTGTGCTCGAACGTGTCTTAAAATTTTGCGCGTGGCGCAATAAAGCGCGTGGCAGGGTTCATTCTTACGCCGTTAATTTGATCGAAGATTTAATTTAAACTATGAGAAAAACAGAATATTAATTGTCCCAAGACTTACCCATAATTCCGGAATCATAAACCGCAGAAGCCTATCAGTTTAAACCAAAAATATTTTCCATAACTCAAGCGAAAATTATTATTTTTATAATATTATTATAATATAGCGTATTATGCTAATTTTATATACCTATCCTAAAATCGTTCGGTGTTACAAATTTCATTCAGAAAAAAAAAATTTTCAATTTAGATAGAACACGTTCGTTCCGCAGCACTGCTCTGCCCCAGGTTGCTGATCAATCTCTCTAACGATCACCCCAAGTGAAGAGCCTCACAAGGTCGTCATGTGAGGTTCCCCACTTGGGCTCATTATTATCCAAGGTCTTTTATTTCAGGCGTCATTTACTCTACAGACACTCTTTTTATAACTATTTGCCTGTATAGCTTCTTTCACGTCCATGCATTTTTTCATGCAGGCTCTCGTGTTTCTATGGCTTCTTATGTTTTTTCGAATTATGGTATCATTCACACATTCTAACCATTCTTTCCGCGGTCTGCCTCTGGGCACACTGCCATTTACTTTACCTTGATACACTTGTTTCGTTAGTCGTCCATCTTTCATTCTCTCAACATGCCCAAACCATCTGAACAAATTTCTTTCACTCTTCTCAAATAGTCCCTGGCGGACCGGCCGAACGCAATCATTACGCTATAGCGTAATGGTAAAGTAATGGTAAAGTAATGTTAAAGTAATATGGCATTATAATTATTGAAAGAAGCAAAACAAATATGTAAACTGTTGAAACTATAATAATACGTTAAAATTTACGTTAAATGATCATGCCGTGATTGCAACAAGTTTCTTTTTCAGCGTTAAAAAATGAAAAAATAATGTGTCTCTCATTGCAGTCTGATAACGGGGGCTTCAAGCAGGTTGACAATATGCAGGGGCCCGACTTCAATTACAGCCACTTTGTTTTTTTATTTTTTAACGCTGAAAAATCAACTTGTTGCAATTACGGCATGACCATTTAACGTAAAATTTAACGTATTATTATAGTTTCAACAGTTTGCATATTTGTTTTGCTTCTTTCAATAATTATAATGCCATATTACTTTAACATTACTTTACCATTACTTTACTATTACGCTATAGCGTAATGATTGCGTTCGGCCGGTCCGCCAGGGGTGTCTCATCTATATCACATTCTTTGAGGATTCTCGCATTACTCACTTTGTCCATTAGCGTTTTACCGCACACAATGCGCAGGTATTGCATGTCAACCGCGTTAATTTTACTCATATCCTTTTCTTGATAGTACCATGTCTCGATACCGTATAGCAGTCGGTACAAATATAGAATTATTTATTGCCATTTTAGCTTTACTTTATATATTTTTACTTATGATAATGGGCCCTGTCCTACCGATAACCTTCCTAGTAAGAAGGCTTGCATTCAAAGATATTAAAAATATCAATACCTATGAATGCAGTTTCTGTTCTTCTTTTTTGAATTCCTAATTAGGCAGCGAAAATATTTAGATTCCAATCCCTTTTAAAGCCGATCGGAGCTGTGAAATGTAACCTGCAAAAATTAAAATCCATTTTTCTTTTAACACATTAGAACTATTAGATGGCGCTTAAAAAGCATAAAATTGGAAAAATCTAGTAGGGTTGTGCATAAAAATACATCTCTTTATCACAAAACTCTCGCTTTATTCAAATGTGATCAATTAAAAAATAAAAATATATAAAATCATGATAAACAATTTTAAAGTATTAGTTTGTATCACTGCTACCTGTGTAGCAATCAATCTTGGCAACGTAAAATGAGTAATACATTGTTTTGAAATCCTTTTAACCTCATTATTATTCAAAAACCAGTAAATAAGAACAGCGAAATGCGCAAGTTAAAAAGGGATTAAAATTGTTCTATTTCATGGTCGATTTGGGGTATCCAAAAGTATGCAGAAAAATGTTGTCGCCACTGGGTACAGAAAGGAATTTAGTTTAAGAGATAACTTCTCTACTGGTATGGGGATTCAAAACGCGAGGACAAAAACAGTACCGAAAAGGATTCAATAATTGTCACGTCACCATTGAACAGGAAATTTTCGAATATTTTACAATGCAAGCCTTCTCACGGGGTTCTTACCCTCGTTTATGCGCCTATCTAACTCCCCATCTATCTTTCCGTCACTAGTGAATAAGCTACCAAGATATACGCACTTTTTAACTTGTTATATTCTTTCATCACTTAAGACAATATTGCATATTCAGGGTGGCCACTATTTTTAAAAATTTTGTCTCCCGGTTCTCCCGGTAAATATTCATAATTTCTCCCGGTTTAGAAAAAAATATACTCGATAAGCATCAGCCAACTTTTTTGCAAGAAATCTGTTGACTATGAACCACATAAACAATTTAAATATCTTTATTAACCCAATTTTTCAATATTATGTTTTAAAGATTTTTTAAACAATAATTAATAATTTCTTACTGAAAACGTGGACAATTTAATTAGAAAAAGGAGTTGCATAATATTGTGTATTTTTTAAGTCGAAGCGCTAAAATTAAACATTTTTTTTTAGTTGAAGAATCACGAAATTGAATTATTTCGGATTAAAATTTCGAAAATAATATAATGTCAAAATGTTAAAAATTGAATATTTTAAGATTCGAATTTTGGAAAATAGATTATTTAAAATTCAGAGAAATTGAAATTGTATTATTTATAATTAAAAGCTTTCAAAATAAATAAATTAAAACATTTTGAATTTGAATCATTTCAAATTCAGAGCAAGTAAAATTTTTCAATTTGAAATTTAAAACTAAATTGAATCTTTCAAAGTCAAAGTTTCTGGAATCCTAGAATTTTAAATTATTATTACATAACAAAATTATAATTTAAAATTAAAGCTGATGAGACAAAGTTTTCTAAAGTCAAAAAATGAATTGAATTATTTGTAAAAAGACGTTAAAAATAAATATTAATTTTAAATGGGAAACACTAAAAATTAAAAAATTTCTACTCTGAACAAAATTTTAATTACCAAAAATTGTGATATCACTTTTTTATACGTTTTAAAATTTCAATTATTTGAAGTAAATTTAAATCGTTAAAAAAATTAATAACTTTCAAATTGATAATAATATTTTCCAAAATTCAACCAATTGAACTTAATTTGCAAAATTAAATCCTATCAAAGGGAAAACTAAAATATTTAGCGTTCAACATGAAAATTCTCAAGTCTAAAATTGTAACCATTTAAAATTACCGAAATTATTCAATTACTGGTGTATACATTTCAGAAAGTTTAATTTTTATCCAGTTTTATTTTAAACTCAATTTTTAATTTTTTAATTTCAAATCTTCTTTTAGAATTATTATACATTCTTGAGATTTTCTAATAAAATATTTTTCAATTTGAAATTAATATTTGTTTCAATCTTCAACTTAAATTCGGTCAGTTTTAAGATATTACATTAAAAATAATAAAAAAAAACAATATTGCTGTAATATGAATCCAATTTTTGAAATCATACAATTTTAATCTTTTTCATTCGAAATTGCTTTATATTTACATTTAAAATGATTAACTTTAAAACTATCAAGGCTTTTAATATGAAATTTTGAACATCCTGACATTTTAAACATTTGACGTTGAAACTAAAATATTGTGAAATTTAAAATTTACAAAAATTAATCGAAAAATTAATTTAAGAAAAACTTTAGTTTCAAGGACTTAAAGATTCAGCTTTTAGAACTGCGCATTCAAAACCATAATTTTAAATTAAAATTATAGAAATTTTAAAGACGATAAATATATTATTGATAAGTATCATATACTGTAGTAATATCCTCGGTAGTATCAAATGACATTCAAAAAGACTGGATAGATTTTTTTACTAAAAAGTGTGATTGCTCTAAACAAAAAAATCATTTTTACTCAAAACTTACAAAACGCGCGAATTATGAAATACGGGAAATCTCCCGGTGTAATATTTTTCTCCAGGTGCAAGTTTCTCCCGGTTCTCCCGGTCAAGTGGCCACCGTGATATTGTTTTCTCATTTTTTCCTTCAAACACCATAATTTTTGTTTTATTTAAGTTAATTTTGAGACCCATGCTCTTTATGCTTGTATTCAGTTTGTTCAACATTCTTTGCAAGTCTTCGATTGATTCTGCAAAGGCGGTAAAATAATTTCTACTGTTGCTTATTCAATAGAAATTGTGAAAACGGTATTGTCTAGTTAATAAAAAAAGGGAATGAAAATAAATTACAAAGAATGTTCAAAGATTAGAAATAGAGACTATTCTTTAATTCAAATTAAATTAACATCAAAAAGTACCTAACACAGTCTAACTCACAGGATCATAAAACAAGAAAAGAAATATCGCGAGGAGAATTTTCTTCAAAAGCTCAAGAAAATTCAAACCGAATTATATAATTATTTTGAAACAAACGACATGCTTTTTATGAAACAAAAATATAAATTATCTGGCTTTTGTTCAAGTATTTTCTTAGCCCTCTGATTAGATCTGCCGCTCCAATCTGAAAAGTAAGGTTCATTAAAGATTAATAATTCGCAGAATTTAATTACTAAATAATCTTTTTTTATAAATATGTATCCTACACTGGCATTGTATCGTCTGGGATATATTCTTCAGCGAAACTCATAATGTCTGGATGATTTCTGAAAGATTAATGTGATTTTATTAACAAATATAAATTATTTTAACATAACTTCAATGAAATGCAAGTTAGTATTGAATTCTTACCCTCCTTTATGTACCGTCTGGAAGTGTTCACGGAAGCAAGGAGCAGTTTTGAAACTTTCAAAACAACCTGTACATTTAAATAGTACTTCAGAATGAAATTCTCTTTCGTGAGCTATTAACGCGTCTTTTCCATTGAATTGTTCTTTACAGATATCACAAGTAGTCTTGAGTCTAAAAATGAAGGTTGATTCAAGATTGATACTTCTCAGACTAATTTTCAAATACAACAATTTTATAAACAAGTATATTACGTTAGCATTATATCAGTTGGTTCTGGGATATACTCTTCTGCAAAATCCATCACTCCTCGATGTTTCCTGAAATATTAAAGTGATTTTATTTAGAATCAAAAGTTATTTCGACCTAAGGTCAAAAGAATGCGAAGTGAGTATTAAGTTCTTACCCTCCTTTATGTAATTTCTGGAAGTGTGCACGGAAACAGCGAGCAGATTTGAAACTTTTTAAACAAACTGTGCATCTAAATCGTACTTCAGAATGCACTTCTTTTGTGTGAACTTTGATGCCTTGTTTTCCTTTAACTTTTATTTTACAGATATCACATTTGATGTAGGGGCTACTGTCTACTCTTGTCAAATGTACGTACATCACCTTTTTGGATTCAAAATTTTTATTATAGATGTCACAGCCCAAGGGCGACTTAACTGTAATAAAAAACAGAAACATACGTCTATAAAAAAATTGATTAATATCAGCATTTTTTAATTGGAATCTTTTTAATTTTAAAATTTGAAAAAATTTTCTAATTGGAATAATTGACGGTTATTGTGTACTCTATTAATATTTTACTCTATGGTACCTTCTTGATGTACTTTCTTCACATGCACCCTTTTGGTTTGGATACTTGCATGGGAGATGTTACCGTTACAGGACGAATTAACTGTAATAAAACCCAGAAACGTATGTCTCAAAACGAAATTCTCTGGAGCCATTTGAGATTATTCCTTTTCGACTAAATTCTATTCAAAACTGACTAGTGTCAGCATTTTTAAATTGAAATCTTTTTAATTTTGAAATGTATAAACATGTTGTACTTAGAATAATTGATAATTATGGTGTACTCTATTAATATTCTATTCTATGCTACCTTCTTGATGTACTCTTTTCATGTGTTTGTAAATCGATCTTCTAGATTTGAAACTTTTATGGCAGATGTCGCAGTCCATGGAAGAATTGACTGCAATAAAAAACAGACACATATGTCTATAAAACCAAATTCTAAGGAGTCATGTGAGAATATTCCATTTCGACTATAATGCAAGTGAAAACTGATTAGTTGCAGCATTTTTAAATTGATATAATTTTAACTTTCGAATTTCTAAACATTTTCTACTTGAAATAATGTTCAATTGTTACTGATATTAGAATATTTTATAATGGTGTTCTTTATTAATATTTTACTCTATGGTACCTTCTGCATGTACTCCTTTTACATATGTCTATAAAACCAAATTCTAAGGAATCATTTTATATTATTCCATTTCGACTAATTCAATTCAAAGCTAATTAATATCAGCATTTTTAAATTTAAGCCTGTTTAATTTTGAAATTTCTAAACACTTTTTATTAGGATAATTGGTAGTTATAGTATTCTCTAATAATATTCTATTATGTGGTACCTTCTAGATGTACTCCTGTGACATGTCTGTGTATCAACACTTTGGATTTAAAACTTTTATGGCATATGTCACAGTTAAATGACGAATGAACTGCAATCAAAAAGAGAAACATAAATTCTGATAAAGGAGCTATTTAAGATTATTTCATATCGACTGATTCAATTCAAGATTGATTGGTATGAATGTTTTTAAATTGAATTTACTTTAATTTTTAAATTTTTAAACATATTCTACTTAAATTATTCTTAAATTATATAATACTACTATAATTTATTATAATGTGCACTTTTAATATTTTATTAAATGGCACCTTCTTGATGTTCTTCTTTTATGTGTTTGTTTTTCAACAGTTTGGATTTGAAACCTTCATGGCAGATGTCACATTTAAAGCACGAATAAACTGCAATAAAAAAGCAGAAACGAAACATTTTTTTTTTTGTGGAACCACTCAAAAAATCAAAATTTTCCGACTTGAATGATAGTTTTCTCGAGTTCTCGTGGATATCGCCTATTTCGGCGAATTTTAACTCTTCTTATGACGATACAAAAATTTACCTGTACAGTTTCGATAGATTTTTTTACACCCTTTCTAATGTCATGAACATTTTTTGACAAAATAAATATTTATTTTAAAAAACGCTTATGATAAATAGAAATAGCGTGAAAAGTCCAATCGAAACTATGCTGGTCAATTTGTTGTTATCGCCATTAAAAGAGATACAGATCGCTAAACCAGATGGTAATAACATGGTAATAACACTTTTTAACCTACAAGCTCTTATTAGAGGGAAAACCTTAAGCTTTCTTTTTAGGTAAAAAAATAAAGAAAATATGCCTTTTTTCAAAAAGGCCGGATTTTTTCGGTATAAAATCCCTTCCAAAAAAGTAAAATTTGGTTTTGACATTCTTTTTTGAAGGTCAAATATTTATTGATATTTTTTTTATGATCAATAGAAAAAACGTGGAAAACCCTATTGAAACTGTACTGGACATTTTTTATCGCTATTAGAAGCATTAAAAATAAAAATCGTCGACATAGATGATATCCAAGACTTCCAAAACAATTTCAACAAAATTTTCCCCATGAACAACACACAATTCTTTGCACAAGTTTGACTGGATATGGCAACTTATTGATTTTTGAGTGGCTAAATCAAATTCTAAGGGGTAATTTAAGATTATTCCATTTCGACTTGTTCAATTCAAAATTGATTATTATAAATATTTTTAAGTTTCATATAAAATAAATAAAAATAAATTTTTAAATATAGTAATATTTTTTTAATGAATATAAAATATAAAATTTGTAACTCATATTAATTTTCAAATTTCTAAACCAGGGTACCCAGCGATTCTTAGGAACGAAATTCAAGGTCTTCTCCAGGTTTTCCAGATCAAGAAGTCAAGTTTTTCCAGATCTCCTTTTTTATATCAAATAATGAAAGAAACGTTTGTTGTAGATGCAAAAAATGAGCAATTTGATTTTTTATTGGCTAACAATTTTTAAAGAAAGCAGAACCATTAATAAACACATTCTTAATTTTTTGTGAACATAAGTCGTCTTTGAAATCCTAGAAATCTTTGTGAAATCTTTGTGAATTCGTTGAAATCTCATGAAGTACTTAAAATATTTGTGAAATCTTGAAACTTCTGTGAAATCTTTTGGAATCTTTTTAAATTTTTGTAAAGTATTTGAAATTTTTTAAATCCTTGAAATCTGAAATCTATGTGCAATTTCAATGAAATCTTTTGTATTCATTTGAAATCATTAAAATATTTTTAATCTGTATAAAATCTTAGAAATATGATTTACTATTCCCTTTTTATAATCTTTAAAATCTTTTGAAAGTTTTAAAATCTATGGAAATGTTCGAAATCTTTGTGAATCTGGTGTACACGCCTTTTTCAAATATTTGAAATCCTTGCAATCTTTAAGCAATTTTCGAATTCTTTGGGAAATTTTTGTGAAATCTTTGTCAAATCTTTTTAAATATTCGTAAAATTTTTCATACATCTTTGTTTGTGAAATCTTGTTTATTCGTTGAAATCATTGAATTATTTGAAATCTTAGTGAAATCTTCTAAAAAATGTTGAAACCTTTTGAAATCGCTTCAAATCTTTGAAATGTTTTAAAATCTTTGAAATGTGGTGTACCTTTGTAAATATTTGAAATCCTTTAAAACTTTTAAAAGTTTAAAAAGGTTTTTGTGAAATTGTTGTGAAATATTTGAAATCTGGTGTACACGCCTTTTTTAAATCTTTGAAATCCGTGAAATTTTCGTATAATGTTCAAAATCCTTTGAAATAATTATAAATCCTTTCAAATATTTTAAAATCTTTCAAATATTTTGAAATATTCAGTAATGTTTTGTAATCTGGTGTACACTCAAAAACCAAGTGATGAAACCCTTTAAAAAACCGTTATAGGGCCATGGCTCATTCTAATTCTGAATTAACATCGAAATTTTCAACTAATAATTTTTATTATTTGTAAGTTGAATATCACGAAAAAATGCATACTTTAACATTCTATACTAGCGGAGACGAAATAAAAAAACTTATAGAATTATTCACAATATTAAAGTCTGTTTATTGCAATCTATAAAATAAGTGGTAAAGTCTACAAAAAATGCCTAGAAATCTCTTTATTTATTCTGTAATGAGTTAAAGATAAATTTCATCTTGACAAATAAAAAACTTTTCAGTAGCAAGATTTCTTCTAAACGAGATGTTTCTTTCATGAATAGACTAGCAGATTTAGCTAACTTTTTGCATTTCAATAAAATAACTGTTTAAAAAAAAAATTAATTAATTTAAGGTTCTCGTGAAAAATTCGAGATTTCCAGGTTTTCAAAGTTCAAAAAAAAATTCAAGGAGAATTCCAGGTTTTCAAAGTTTTTAAGATCGCTGAACACCCTGTCAACTTCAAGATATTTTTTTAATTAAGATTGAAACGAAATCCATTTTATCATGAATAACTTCAACAAACTAAGCAAAAATTGAAATAATTATTGCAGAATAATTGTTAAATTTCCTAATAATTATACCTGCATTTATAAGCCTCAAGTTAAAAAAAAAGGGGAAATAGAGATAATTTTCTCACGAAAAAGGGGGAAATAGAGGAAAGATTGAACATTTATTTTCAAATGTCGAAAAGAACAAACTTTTTATAAGAAATTTTATATTTTAAA
>CAKNWW010048118.1:0-10156 GCA_932074435.1 Andricus kollari
CTTGACCAGGTAAAATTGGTACTATTGCGAACAAAGATTTCAATTCAATTACCCTTGTGTATTCAAAAAGTAAATCGTAGGATGGAAGGGAAAGCACAAGTATAAAAACATAGATGTTGATTTCGTTTTTCTCAAGCTTACCCAACATGCCACTGCAAGACTTATTTATCGGATTGTAGACTCCAATTCCTTCTTTGACCGACTGAACGACAGAGACCGAAAAGTTCATCTTCGCCGACAGGATGTTAAACATCAATATGTCAGGTTCTTCAAGCGATAATCTTTTAAATGCTGCCTTCAGTGGGTAACCATTCATGTCTTGAAGCTTGTCAGAAAACCACTTGCTTTTGGAGGAGCACTTTTTCGATGAATAGTTGTTGGTAAAAGGATTTAAATCATGAATCGTTGCCTCAATACGATCCTGAGCTGTAGCAATCTGCTTGATTTCAGTCACTCTCAATTGAAGAACAGTTGCGTCCAAAAATCGTTGAAACCACATTCTGCGAAGTAATTCTTCGTAGCTGGATGTTGTTCTGCTCAAGATGATGAATAGACATTTGGGGCGTGTTCGTACAGGTGAGAGTCCTGTTACAAAATCTATGGAATCTGATATTTCTGAAGAATAGCTGTTATTCGTAGAAGATCCAATTATAATAAAGAATGTCGTGTCCCTCGGTTGTCCAAATCCTGTCGATTCAATCAAAACTTTTCTTTTTTCATCTGAGACAATCCTTAAATCATTTAGAATCGACGGGGTGTTTTTTAGTACATTTTGAAAGACATTTTCTACAATGGTGTCTGGCGATTTCATGCTCGATAGTAAGAGAACTTGATAGTTTGTCAAATTTTCTTTGATGTAATTTGTCAGATGGCCGATGCATTTTTCTGGCTGCGTCTTAATTGACATGTTCATATTAACGCAGTGGATGAGACAAAAATAAGCGATCCATGTACTTTTAAACTCCATTGTAAGAATTTCTTATGAAATTTGTAAACCGATGTTTCTTGCTTCAGTGATGTATGACGACTGTTTATAAATCAGAAATAGAGTATAGTCTCTGCAAGGCATTAAACTTATCTTAATATGTTAATCTTGCTAATTATATACTTTTTGCATGGTTTTTTCATACTAAAAAGAAAACTTGAACCTCACCTTGTAGCTCATTGATTTTATTCTGTACTGGTAATTTCGACGGTAATAACAGTGTATCCAACATGTAGGAAAAGCGTGAAAAGCGGTAATTGTACAGGAAATTAATTGGTGCAGAATATAAACTTTCTTTTTTTTTTAATCTCAATATTTTCGCTAAATTTTCTAGCCAAAAGTACAATATGGTTAAGGAATGTTCAAACGATTCAGAGAGATGAATCAGGGTTGAATGCGTATTTGCTTTGCTGCTTACAACTACAGTCTTATAGTATTCACACACACAGGAGACCTCATATTTATACCCATCTCTCTCCATTTTGCGACGTATTTCGCAAAATATTTATTCACCATCAGCAAGTGATGAGTTTTCGGATATGGGATGACGCCTGAAAATGCTTCTGTGATGTCAGAATTGTGAGTAAACAAATAAATTTGCAAACGGTTCTCGCCGTTCAAATGCTGTCTTCTGCTATCTGCAGATTGCTCCCTTTCAAAAAATTGACAATTTCATTAAAAATAATAATTGCCTCAGCAAAAGGCTTAATTTCTCTAAATTTTATTGATCCGAGGATCTCGCAAAACCTAAAGTATTTGACAAGTTTTCTTTCTTTCGTTCTCAAATACTTGACAAAAATTATACATTGAGTCAGTGACGTACCTATAAAAAAAATCCAAGTCGGATTGAACCAACACCCTTAAATAAGAGAAAAATATTTAATTTATCTGGTTGTAGCTAACTTAGGTCTTTTACTGATAAAAAATAACTATAAACATGATTTATGAGTCCAAGGCATGAAAAGCGTAAAGAAAGACAGTATTCCATATTTTATTTTCATGTTTGAAATTTTTTTTAGAAAGTTTTAAAAAATGTTTTGAATATCTTGGGACTTTAATTGATAAGAAAACTAAAAAAACTTATGAAGGTAAAAAAATGAAAAATAGATAAATAGGAGAGATTAAACATACTTAATTTTGAGTTTATGTGTTTTTAATGTTTTTTACCGATTTTTCACTAGAAGAATGTCCTCAAATGTTACAGAAAAAATCTCGTGTTATTTTTAAGGTGTTATTAGGGTTTCGTAGCCCCGGCAGAAACCCTATAGTATCTTTTCACTCAATGCTTTAATTAATTTAAAAATTATCTTAAAAAGTAAATTAAATTATAAGAAACCAAGAAATAACAAACAAAAATACATAAATAATAATTAGAATCATTATTTATGAATTTCTAATAATTTTTCTCTTCGTTTTTTAATAAAATTGTGTTTTATAAAGAACTGAACGTAAAATAATCAAAGAATATTTTGAAGTATAAAGTGGTATTTATTTTAAACTTTTAGGAACATTTGCCTATCTATAGGAAAATGATGAGATTTTTCTCCACGCGTTGATGGACAATCTAATACATAACACTTCTGTTTGTCACTTGGAATCTGTCGGGGTTTCATGGTTAAATTGTCGATCAATTGCATTTGCTAAAATTTACCGACATAACTGTGAAATTCAAAAATTAAAACAAAGGACGTAGGGAGGGAAAGCTGCAACGCCGTCTAGCAGTGTCTCAGAGTAGGATCAGAATATAAATACTTCAAGTTTGGCTATCTAGTGACCAGAGGCTGGTCGGGTTTTGGCATAGGGCCCAAAATCGACATATACGGCCAGAAATTGATATAGTGCCCAAGACTTATATAGGGCCAAAAATAGACATATAGCTCAAAATTATTATAGGGCCAAAATTCGGCATGGGGCCCAAACAGATATAGGGCCCCAAATAGATACAGGGCCAAAAATTATTATAGAACCCAGAATTAATATGGAGCCAAAAATGAATATAGGGCCCAAAATTGACCTAGGGCCAAAAATTTATATAGTGCCCAAAATAGACAAAAGCCCCGAAGTTGAGATAGGTTCCAAAATTGACATAGGGCTATAGGCTGCGAAGCCCTTTTTTGTAGGCGTATATCGTCTAATTTGTCTAATTTTTTTAATGTTGTTAAAAACTGGGTTCAATTAAACAGGGATTGTCTTTCGTGGAGCAGTATTATATAAAATCGTTAAAGATTTCAGTTAATTTAATTCGCCAACAAAAGACGAAGAATAAGAGTTGAACTCTTAGGTTTGCGATTATATAATATAACTATACCTTCCTTTTTTTTAGAAGACCCCCATACATTTTTACAAACATCATTTGTATAAGAAATTGATTTTTAAATCCAATGTGTACAGGTATTGTCCAAAAGCCTGAGGGAATTGTATGAGAAATATAGGGGAATTTTATCGTTGTTCTCCGCTGGACACCCTGAATAAGCACACTGTAAAACATCAATTCCTAAAAGTACACGAAATGTGGTGTAGTTTTAAGTTGACACATTTTTGAGACATGAAAACAAATGAAAACACAATCAAAATTCTAATTTAAAAAAATGAGGTGTCACGAAATTTACACAGAGGGTTTTCTGTTAATTTCTTGTTCAATTTGTTTGTAGTAAATTATTCTTATTAGACAAATTATACGGTTTTAATTATTTTGTAAGTAATTTATCATTTTTACAACAATTTCAAAATGTTTTGCTTATCTTAAATTTAAAGCAAACTGAGCTTCCTGTAATAAGTGATAAATTATAATTAACATAGTGCGAACTTGTTTTCCAATTGCTTTAGAAGTATTTTTAGTAATAATCTTCTACTAATTCAGATTTATACAGAGTATATTACTGTTTTAACATTTTTATTTCTTTATTTTTGGCGTTTAGTAGATATTTTAACTTGACCAGTGGCAAGTAAATTTATCTGATAATCTCTAATAAAATTGAATTAAAATATCCTAAAGTTTACGTAAATTGCTCGGAAATTTTCTTCCATTTACTTATGATTTCATTGGTCGCGTGACTTTCCGGGAAGTTTTTATTTCTGCACCCCAGCAATGTTTGTAAGTTCATGGTAGTTTCAGGGCAGTAATTCAATTTTTCGCGAATCACAGCAAAAGTCGGTTCCAATTCCCCTTGGGAAACCTTGGATCTCTTCAAGAATATTTCTGCGTCATCGATTTCAATGTCTCCATAAAGTATTCAATTATAATTATATAATAGAATGCATCTCGTGGCCACGTGAATAAAATTTCAGCTTTCTGGAAAAAAAATCAATAATTGCTCATACAGATATGATAATATCAATATTAATAATCAATAAACTTCCTTTTTTCTTACGTAAAATTCGTATGCTCAATTATCCAATAATAGCCCAGGGGGCACAAAAACATTAACGTCCTAAGAACGTTCTAAAGACGTACCTAAGACGTTTGTGTCAGTCCAATTGATGTCTTAAAGACGTCAAACGTTCCAAAGACGGTCTTTGAAACATGGGACGTCTTTAGGACATCAATTGGACTGACACAAACGTCCTAGGAACGTCTTAAGAACGTTCTCAGAACGTTAATGTTTTTATGCCCACTGGAAGTATTTGTAATAAAAACGAATGCTCATACAATTAATTCTTATTTGCATAAAATTCGATAAAATGATATACAAAAATTTAGAGCAATTATTTGTTGTGCCCTGATCAATGATTTTATATTCTATTTACAGAAAAGAAAATTGTCAGACTTGTTTTTTTGAGATATATCTAATAATATTGATTCATCGACGCCCGAGGCGAGGGTTTTGATAAGTAATTCGCTACGTAAAAAAAAGAAGGAAACGAAAGAACATTGGAATAGAGGTCGATGCTATTACAAGCTTCCTTAAGGCAGAAACATAAATAACATGAATAACAATTTTTCGACACAAGACGCAGTCTTAAAGGATAGTATGTTAAATTGCAAGGTTAAAAATTGCCCGTTCGAAACTGTCGTTTAAAACATTAATTTATAAAAGGAACAAATTAAAAATCGTGAATTGTTTTTCATTCAAACCTACGTAAAACGAGCAATGAGTTGTTACTTTAGTTTCGAAACTTGAGAAATAATTTGTTAAATAGAATTTAATTACTTGGCTGTACATTTTTTTTATTTTTAGTATCACTTTAAGAGTCGACACGAGAAAACGTTTATTGTATCAAAAGTAAGAAGTGAACTTTATCTAATATCTAATGCAAAGTTTAGTTCTCCCTGAAATTCTCTAATTAAACTTTCTACTTTTCACGCCATCTTCTCGAAGAATCAACTTCTTACACTAAAAACTATGGAGAAATTTAAGTGTCGTAGAAAATAAAGCTTTAATTTCCGTTAACTCGGAAAGCAGCTCAAAGATAGAAACTAAATTTACCTAATAAATTAAAAGCATTTACTGGTGACAATTATCTACTATATATTTATAACAGAATTATAACTTTTATAAACTATATATTTTGATATTTTTTCTATTTTCAATAATCATATGATTTTATAAAAAATTGAGCTACGAAAAACATAATTTTACTAAAAAATAGTATATTTATGGAATTGCATCATGCGGTAATAATATTCACTAATTGTTATAATTAATTAGAATAAACTCTTGTCTCGTCTTTAAAGTTAATTACTTCTTTGAAGTAAGTCCATCAAACAACTTGGAAATCCTTTAGGAATGCTTCTTCTCATGAAAGCAATTTGAACTATTTCAACAGCAAATTAATTCCCGTGGAACTGTGGAAACTCTCTTTTCTCATAAGCCTTTTTTATTTGAATTATAAAGATTACTTTTCATTGAGTTTATTAATCAATCAAAATCAGTTTGCATTATAAAAACTCTTCATTATAAAAAACTAAATTTAATTGTGAAAGCTTGCGTGTCTAGGCATGAAAATCCAAAGTCTTCGTAGTTGAAAGCTTTATCAAATTTCAATTCACGTCATTCGAAAGCAGTCCTAATTCACCTGACCTTTTTGATCCGTTCCACGAATCAAACTTCATTTTATAATAATAAATTATAATATTTAAGTTAATTTGAAATATTATTCTAAGCTAGAAACATATATATATATATTTATTTATATTATGTTTAAACATATATTTCATCAATGTTAGGCAAATGTTTGTTTAAATTTTTGTAAACGTAATAAGTGTTTTCTGAAGAAACTTCGAAAATACGTTGGAAACTTAGAGACAAAAGTTTGGATCTATACCTACTTAAGGAGAATTGACTACACAATACGTGTTGTGCATTCTTTAACTTTGTTTAAATTTTATCTAGAACAATTTTCCTACGTGCAAAGTAGTATTTTTATACAGGATAAAAAATAAATTTGTATTTTTGTTTTATTGAAACAAATTTTTTTTTATCTCGGTCCTGGGGCCTACACCGACCCAAAACGATTGAAAGTATTAATTAAAGTTAATTTCCGTCAAAATAATTTAACGCTTAAGGATAGTATTTTTGTTCTAATTAAAAAAGGTACAGTTTTTTTGGCGGTGTCTGATACCATGAGTTATATTTCTGGCAAAACAATTATTATTTTGACGAAAATCAACGTTAATTAATAATAATTAAAATCATTATGGGGCTGTTTAAGGTCCCAGGAACGCGGTTAAATTCTTTTTTAATAAAACAAGAATATACATTTAATTTTTCACCAAATGGAACAAGTTGAGGGGGTGCGTGATCCAAAAAAAACATTGGGATTCGTCAGGACACCCTATAATATACAAGAGTTTATCCGCTTTATAGTATTGATATGTAAAACTTCAGAATGCAGTATAAGTAGAAGCAAGCGATTTTAGTCCGACAAGGCATTTCTGTGATACAGCATCATTCTCTGGCTTAGGCTTTTGTACATTCTCATCCTAATGAGAAGGTATTAGTTTTATGTAAGCTTTGACTTTGTCAGTTTTCATCAAATCTCCACGTTTTGAGACCCCCTGAGGTAGAAAAAAACTATTCTTACGAAGGTGTCTGTCTGTCCGCCTGTCTGTAGGAACGATAACTTTCGAAAGACTGATCAGATTAGATTGAGATTTAGCACACGTTTTTAAGGCATAAAAAGAAAGAACGAGTTGATTAACCAGCCATTTTTCATCAATCTTTCTGTTTTTATGCATTGAAAATGTTTTTTAAAAAAAGAAAATATTCCATTTTCCACCAAAACTGTACGAGATATGAAAAAAATGTTAGGAAGATGAACAAATTTGGTTAAAACCATTTTTTGATAAGTTACATATTTTTCGTTCGAATAGGGAAAAATGCTATTGAAAATAAAAAATTCCATTTTTCGACAAATCTGTGCAAGATACGGAAAAAATTTTAAGAAGCAAAAGTGTTCATATTAGAAAGATAAACAAATTTTGTTTAAACCATTGTTTTTAAGTTACATATGTTTCGTTTTAATCGTGAAAAATGCTTTTAAAAATAAGAAATTGCATTTTTCGACAAAACTATGCAAAATACGGAAAAAAATGAAACGACAAAAATTGCTTATTCAAAAAAGGTCTACAAATTTCTTGTTAATCATTTTTTTAAAAAACTTGTAATTTTTGTTTTAATCATAAAAATAACATTAAAAATCTAAAAAATAAAATTTTTGGAAAAACGATACTAAATACGAAAAAATGAACAGACAGAAGTTATTCACCCAAAAATGATTTACAAGTTTAGTAAGAATCATTATTTGATAGGATGCGTTGTTTTTGTTTTAATCGTAAAAATTAACATTAAAGAAACATTCAAATGTTTGGAAAAACGACACAGGATACGAAAAAAAATTAATAGACAAAAATTGTTCAACAAAAAAAAAATCGACAAATTATTTTTTTTTGATAAGCCGTGTGGTTTTTATTTTTATTGTAGAAAAAATAGTAATTAACATTTTTTGAAAAAAGACACAGGGTACGAAAAAAATTAATGGACAAAAGTTGTTCACCAAAACAAGATCGACAAATCTGTTATAAATTATGTTTTGATAGGACGCCTAGTTTTTATTTTAATCGTGAAAAATAACATTGAAATAAAAAATAAATTTTTTAGAAAAACGATACATACTAACATAAAATGTTAACCCACAAAATTGTTTGCCTAAATGATATCTACAAATTTGCTTTGAACCTTTTTTTGATAGGGCCCGCACTTTTTCAAATTATAAAAACAAGACCATAAAAAAAGCGTGTTTCAATAACAATGCACATTATGAATCGTAATAATAATTATACATTTATTCAACTGATACATTTTTCAGGATAGCTGCGAATAAATATTAATGCAAATTATGGATCAAATATTATAGTAATAATAAAAAATTGTATATATAATAATATAATAGAGTTGAACATAATATAGAAAAGTGGGCGTTTCGGAAAAGTTTTAATCGAGCGCGAAACACGAGATGAGAATGTGAATGAGATTTGAATGTGTTCGTTAAAGCCGAAGGTGCTTTAACAAAAAATAATTCACAATCATCAAATTACATTTGTTGATGGCTTGACCTTTAATTTCATAAGTTAAATGCACAAATGTGGGGGAAGTACAAAGGCCGAGCGCAAAGCGCGAGATCTAACAGAATCGCGCCCTAAGCGATTTTTTATTACTTTTTTTTAGATTAAAAAATTATTGATAAATACAATATGAAGAATGAGTTCCAAGACTCTCAATCTCAAATTTAATTTATGCGACCGCAAAATAATGCAAATATTTGGAATAGAACAGAAATTTAAGTTTGGAAACGTAATTTGATTTATTAAATAAATTTTATTTTTTAATTTCAAATTGTATTTCTGCAATGCTTACGAATCAATTAAGAAAATAAATGTTGAGAAACAAATTGTGCGGAAATAGTCAGGTGTGAAACACTTCCAAAGAAGACTTATTTTTGTCCAATAAAGAACAATTAGGTGAAATAAAGAACATATGTGAAATTCCTAGTTCTGTTTTCTTGTAGAAGAAACAGTCAAGAACTTTCTCTCATAATTCTTTGTTATTAACTTTTTTTAAATCATTTTTCCTTTCTTTTCTCGAGTAGATAATAAAATTGCAGAAAATAATATTTTTAAATTATATCAAGATATGAAATCTAATTGTGTAATTTCTTGGCGAAAGGTAAGCTCAATTTTATTCAGAAAGAAATTGGAAACACTTTCTTCCCAAAACTAGTGCCTATATTAGCGTTTAATAGAATTTGAAGGAATTTCGTAGAATTTTAAAACATACAGAATTCTTGGAATTCTTAATACTCGACTGGTTTGGGAGTTCACGGGAATTCATTGTACATCGTTGAATTTTATGGAGTTTTATGTATTTCGAATGTTTTTTTTAAATTTTTATCCACAGAATTTCAAGGAATTTCAACGAATTTTTCGAAATTATGTACACACTTACACAAAGTACCATATATTTTCATATATTTCACAACTATTCCGGGAATATATCAGCATTTAATTTCATTTAAAAAAATTTTCGGGGACATTTCTTGGGGTTTTATTATACTTCATCATTTTTTGTGGAACTTGACTGAATTTAATGCATTTTCAAAAGATTTTTTTTAATTTCGTCGGAATTTACAGAATTTCATCGAAATCTGAAATACAATTAATTTCATAGGGTTTAACAACATTTTAAACAATTATGAAAATTTATGAAGATTTCGGACATTTTGGAGGATTTTATTAGATTTTAAGGAATTTTATGAAATTTAGTATTTTCTCCAGAAATGTCATAACATGTTATTGAAATTGACCAAGCTTAATAGGATTTCAGCAAATTTTTTTGATTAGGTCCTACCTACACAAAGTAGAATAGGTTTTCATGGAATTTCAATAGAATTCCGAAAATTTATCCGTAATTCACTAATTCAAAATTTTTTTGGGGATTTTTCTCGGGATTTTATTAGCATTCATAATTTTTTGTGGAACTAGACATGATCTTCGTTACAACAAACAATTTTCTGCTATAGAAAACTCATAGACTTCAATTGATCTAATCTAAAAAATGGCTAAAAACGGCTATATCCCGATTTTCTAGGACTTTTAGGCAACAATAGATGAATTTTCAACAAAATAATCAAATTTTCAACCAAATAGTAGAATTTTCAACCAAAAGAGATGAA
>CAKNWW010048155.1:0-10111 GCA_932074435.1 Andricus kollari
CGTTTTATGTACCTAGCGTACATTACATGTGTACAAAAGTGATTCATGTTGGATTATTTCGTTATAAGCCCGAGCTTAAAGGTATGTAAAACATTAAAATCGATCATTGGCTATGGTATGTTCGATTCTTAGAATAAATGTAAACAAAGCGTAAAAGTGACTAATATTTCACCTCACTTTTAACGTAACCAGTGAAATCTCGTGCAGTACATTCATAATTAATTACTGTGTCGTATTGCTTGTTTTTTTTTAAACAAAGAAAAACTCAAACATCGAATTGTCAATTATAACATAAATTTGATGTCACTCGTGTAATCTTATTATTACTTATAAAAATACATGTAAAACTGAAAGAAAAAAGAACAATGTAAAGCTTTTTTTACAGTAGTAAAAATAGATATTCGTTCATTTGAAATATGGAAATTCACTCTTTCCCACGTTTTGTACTGCGCAATAAAACTGCGAACGGTTTTCTTATAGAAACACATATTAAATGAGCTGAAATCAGACATCTAATATCTTTTGAAGTCATTCTTTCTCAACGAATGACCCCCTACAAGCCAAAATTTGTTTGGTCTAATAAAGGTCTAAAGGTGGTCAATCGAAAGGTCTTGGAAGTCTACTTTCAAAATCCGAGTAGCGTTATTTTCAAAACATCATGGCTGATTAAATATGGCCGTCAAAACCACGTGGCAAGTGGTGACTTTTGAAAAATCAATCGGTTTTCACCAAATTTGGTATTGGGGGGCTTTTGGGCTCGCTGATTACGAATCTAAGGTTAGATTTACAAAATTAAAGATGGCGTATCCAATACGGCGGACACATTTTTTTTAAATGAAGCGATTTCCACCAAATTTGATATACAAGGGTTTTAAGTGTCGGTGGCTACGAATGCGAGTTTGGATTTAATATTTAAGATGGCAAATCCAAGATGGCGTTTAATTTGTTCTATTTGTTCCGTCATCTTGGATCTGCCATCTCGAATTCATTCTGCCAATTCAAGCTCGTATTCATAATCAGCAGCCCCGAAAACCTTTTCATACCAGATTTGGTGAAAATCCCTTGATTTTTGAAAATGTTGTCCGCCATATTGGATCCGCCATCTTGAATGTTGTAAATTTGACCTTAGATTCGTAATCAGCCAGCCCAACAACCCCCGGGTACCAAATTTTATGAAAACCGATTGATTTTTCAAAAGTCACCAGTTGCCACGTGGTTTTGGCCGCCATATTGGATTTTACCCGAAACTAAAACAATTTTACTATATGAGCTTTGAAATAAGAGTTCAAGACCTTCTATTTGGAACGTTGCAGACCTTAATAGGGTTGATAATGCTTGTTTTATAGTTAATTTGGTAAACAAAGTGCAGGTCACGTGGTTTTGGCAGCCATATTTGATCGGCCATAATGTTTCGATAAAAACTCCACTCGCATTTTGAAAGAAGACTTTAAGATCTTTCGATTGACCACCTATAGACCTTTATTGGACCTAACCAATTTTGGCTTGTAAGGGGTAATTCGTTGAGAAAAAAATGCCTCATATATATAATTAAAAAGAAAAGGTTAAACAAGCACCGCAAGGTCCCACTGGGAGCAACTGTCATCTAAAAATGACATCGACTCCCAGTAGAAACGCGGTAAATTACACTCATGGCCACGTCTTACGACCGTGAGATGGGTGGCATGATGAAATTACGACGACAGGCCAGCGAAATCCTCCGGTGTCTTCAGGACACGAAGCGACCCAAGGATGACAGCTTTCTGCATCCATCTCGCAAGGGCCTTGGCATCTTTTTGGCACGCGGGTATGGCTTCAAGGTTACGAACCAGTGATAGTTTCGCACCTCCGAGAGTACCGATCACAAGGACAATTACTTTAACCGAATACTTTGGGTACAGTCGTTGCAACTCCCTTTTAATGTCTTGATACCTCTCATCCTTTTCCTTCTCCTTGGCAGTGATGTTGGGGCGGTGCGGAACCGAGACTTCGATCACGAATGTAATTCGTTTCTCGAAGTCTTGGAGAACAATGCCAGGCCTCGAGTGTGCAACGGAGACTGCTGTTCGAAAATCGAAAGTTACTAAAAATCTGACACTTCTCGTTTTGAACAAGTAACTCTATCTCCCTTGGAGCTTTTGGCAGGGCAGGGTCGCGGCCAACACCGTAAGAGCGACAAAGATGGTAATGAAGAGCTCTTAGGGCCGCATTAGGTCTGTAGATATACGTTGTTCTCGCATGGGTTGGACACCCAGATAGTATGTGTTCTAGGTACTCTGCGTGTACATGACACGCTCTGCACCTATCGCTGGGAACTTCTCTACATCAAATGCGGTCATTGTTACCAAGGTAAAAAGCAAAACTTCGCTCCTTCGACAAGGACGATTTTATATGCAAACTGTTAAGCATATGCACGATCTTCCGTGTGGCGATATCAAGGGCCGTAAGCTCGTTCTTCGTCCATTGAATCACCCTAAACGAGTAGAGTAGAACCTGGACGGCAAGCATGTAGTCGCATATACCTTGTTCAACGCCGACAGTCTTGCAGACCAAATCTGTCGAAGAAGATGCTTGTATCTGCTTCGGAGAGACTCCTTCATTGATGGTACGTTCTGAATGCAGCCTTGAGGCACGGCCAGGTATGTATAGGTATCTGCACTG
The DNA here is from genome assembly GCA_932074435.1 of Andricus kollari. NCBI lineage: Eukaryota > Metazoa > Arthropoda > Insecta > Hymenoptera > Cynipidae > Andricus > Andricus kollari. The sequence goes on from CAKNWW010048155.1 coordinate 2,659, forward strand.
ACAATATGTCTAACAACAACTATATCCACAAGCTCTGGTTCATCGATTAAGCCAATGTTTCCTTTCTTCAGATGAATCTTGGCACACTTGCCTAATCCAAAGTCCATACTAATCTCTCCTGTGTCGTTCTTGACGATATTCAGAACAAGTTAAAGTTTTCTTTGACCGGGAACATAGATCTTCAGGTCATCCATATAAAATACATCAGTGAACTTATGCTCACGATGATTTGTTTCGCCGCAAAGGTATCAAGGAAAATTTCGTAGTACGAAAGATAAAGGAAGAAGGGCGATGCAAAAGAGCAGAGGGCTCGTGGTATCACACTGAAAGGAAGGTGACCCTCTGGAAGGTGACGTTGTTTGTTGTGACACGATAATTTCCAGATGAGATAGTAAATCTAGTTCTCCAAAGGTACATCAATCTCTCTATGCAGCTCACTATGTGTAGCTGAATCTTTAAGCTTTCCAACAGACGGATGATAAGTCTATAAGAGGTTGAATCAAAAGCTTTACGGTAGTCAATCCGTTCCATTGACAGAACGCGCTGATGGGTTGCTGCGTCTTTGCAGATGCAACTTTCAATTATCAGGTTCTCTCAGCAGCATGTTACACATTTTCATAAGCCACCTTATTCGTGCATTTCTTTCCACACAGGCTCAATTCTTCAAACAATCCTGTTGGTTAGGACAGTTGTAAAGATCTTATACAGCGTCCAGCGTGGCCTGTAGTTCTCTGGGTTGGACAAGTTGCCTTTTTTCGGCAGGAGTATAGTGCGTCCTAACACCAGCCATTGCGAAATGGGCGTTTTCGATTTAAAACACGAGGTGAATATGCAAGACAGATGTTGGTGTGTAAAAGTAAACTTCTTACACCAGAAGTTTACGATACCATCTAGTCCTGCAACGGAAAAGTTCTTCGTGCCCCTAAGTGCTCTTTCACCTCTTCGGCACTGATTGATGGACATTTCTCCTCAGATGTTACGAGGTTGTCGCAGAACTCCTTGAAGTGGATGATATTATCAGTATCTTCTTTCAAATCCAGTGTTTTCGATATCTTGCATACCGCTCTCCAAAAAGTATCTAGCTCGTTGGGCTTGGGTGGATTTTTTGACAGAAACAGGGAGATAGCTGAAGAGACGCGATGGATTAGCGAGAAACTGTTGATTGTGCCTCACCCATCTTTCCCTCTTCTGTATTCTCTACCTTGCGTCAGATAATACCCGTATTTTGTCAACAATGTGCTGCTTGATTGTCACCAGCTTTGACTTGTTCAGTGTGTGATTGTAGATCCTCAGTTTTTGGGCGAAATTTCGAACCCTTCCCTTTAACAGTCTACCACATGTTATGCAGTCAATCACACACTGAACACGGGACGCATTCTGCCTTGTGCATCCAATCTTCTTGTTCAGTTGACGCAAGTGTCTTTTGTTCTTTTAACCGTCGTCGGTTTTAGCTTTCTATTTGAATCAGCCAAAGCTCTCGCAGTACCATGAACTGAACAGTTGATGGTCCAGAGGTCGGACTCCTCCGAACTATTCTCACGAAGAAAGGCATCCATTTCAGCCAGATCTTGGAGCTTAGGAGGAACCTGCATAGCAATGTTCCTCTTTGTCCTAGAATCGCGATCATCTCTCAGAAGGTGCCTGCTTTCCGTGGTTAGTCTTAATGTCGCTTTCTTATCTTCGTCTGCAGCTTGTTCAAGCAGCGGTTGGAGAAGCGCTTCGCGTACATAACCATTTTTAGAGAGGTAGGCACGTTGATTTCGCAATGACAGTTGCGAAACGTGCTAAAGCTCTGGGTGTTTCTGGCACCACAGAGTATGCATACGCGACATAAAGCCGCCCTGGGCACAGCCGGGCATCAATTGGCTAAAAATGTGATTCATGTATTTGAGAAGAAATTACCTGTATTTCAATTTGTATTTAAATTACATTTGAAGGTTTTGTGAATTATCCAATGTAATTGAATTAAATTACAAATTACTTGCATGCACTTTGTATTTTCTACCAAATACATAAGGTCCAATTATTTATTTATTTCAATTATACAGTAAAAATAATTTCAATTACTTCAGAATTATTTTGAGCATTAACTTACCAGAAGTGCTTCACAAGAGAGGTGTGGAGTGGAGTGGAATGGAGTAGAGTGGAGTAGAGTTAGAGTATAGTGGAGTGGAGTGGACTGGAGTAGAGTGGAGTATAGTGGAGTAGAGTAGAGTAGAGTGGAGTGGACTGGAGTGGACTAGAGTGGAGACTCGAGTCAAGCAGCTAAGGAATGGGTTCGTCCATCCTTGTAGAGCCCCGCATGCAAGGATCAGGCTGCATACTCTGAGAGGTCGCCCGGCATCCCAGAGTCACCGTTTAAGACACCTCACCTAGATGCTATTCAGCCTTGGGCACGGTCATTGCACCCCCCCCCCCCCCCTTGTGAGACGTGGCCATAAGTGTTTCGTGATTACGAGATTTTCTGCGATTGGAAATGATTGAATTTTAACTAAATCACCAATTTAAAGAACCTATTTCCTCACTATTTTAAAAAATTCTTGAAGTCACGTGATTTCTCGGTTCCAGTTGCGAGTTGGTGTTGATAAGCGCCTTATCTTAGTCTACCATGGTTTCGAAAATTGAATAAAACATATAATTTTAATTAACTCTTACGATTTTTCTCTGAATAATCCTGATTTGGCAAAATTATTCACCTTACAAGTGCAAACTTTAAAAAGTCATTATTAAAATTAAAAGAAAATAATTTAGAGAAAGCATGTATATATTTTTAAAGTATCAATGTTTTGCCAAAAATAGAAGTATTCGTTGAAGCAGAAGCGAACAAAACCAACCCTCTTGGTGGAGGGGCAAGGACACTCAGCAGCCCCTTCGTCGGTGGGGATCAACACTCTATCCCCGATCATGAAATAGTACGGCTGTTCTCCTCTTATTTTAAACGTCAAGCAGGACACTCTTTAAATAAAATTTCATCTTTATTTTGCACTTTCCAAATTAGGTCTTTCCTTTTGTCTGATTCCTTTCGGCGACCAAGTTCTATGGACATACTGCGGCTAAATTCCATATTTAAATTTCCCTCGCCTATGGACATTACAATAACGCCCTTCTATCGCCCCCTGTCTGGATTCTGCGTTACAGACATGCTGTCCTACTTTACCTACTGAGCACGACTCGCAATACTGAAGCCTCTTTCACCTGACACCTCCCCTCCCTCACCAATTACCGTTTTCAGTCCACAAAAGTTCGCAAGATAAGCACTAAACTACCGTTCGTGTTCTGATTTTTTTTCTCCTATACTCTGCTCGTGTTGCCTCTTCATCCTGCAAGGCTGTAGCGAGAAAAACGTGGCTATGGCTTTGTTATCCTGTACATTCCGATCACTCTTGCCCTTTGACAAACCCCCAATACCCCTGTAGGATACCTCTGTCACTTTGACAACAGCGCCATCTGACACGCGAACTATTGAGTATCTCGAATTTATTTGGGCAATGTTTATGAAAAAAAACAGTGAATGTCAATTCATTTTAATCCAAAATGTTAATCTTCGGTTCAAAATGAATTGCTAAGTATAAGATTTTTCGTTAATATTGATTTGAAATTCAAATTTCTTCCCAATAGTTCCAAATTGGTGGCACTATGGTAGCTACCCAACAGGCGTATTTCTCATAACATCCAAACTAACCTCAAAATCTATCCTTACTTATTTTAGCATCACATTCACACTTTCATCTACGCCCTTCGATCACACTCAGTCTCTCACCTCTGACTTCTTTACTCCTCACATGTTCACCACGCTGACTTCTATTTCCCGTTCTTAAAAACCAATAATAATAGCACCAAGAAAAAACACCGTAACCCTAGTATCATAGCTGAAAGAAAAACTACTAAAGGAACATGTGTACATTTTTACTTTTTTGTCCGAATTTTTCATAAAGTAATAAATAACCATAAGCCGAAACGGGAGCAGACACAAATCAATTGATTATTTTTTATAATACCGCCATGATTTCCACCTATTTCCATTCCTGTGGAGCGGGCCCACAGACTCTCTTCTCGAGTGGTGTTATTAAATCTTTTTTATGCTAATAATACTACGTTTATGAACCAAAGATTCTGGACCTCTTATCAATATGTATATGATATAACCCATGTAAAAATGTTGAAAGTAATCTAATAGGGCTCTGACGAGTTTTTCCTATTTCTAATCGGGTTCTAACGGGCAAAACTAGTGGGGGACCCTGTCGATAACGTAACGCTTTGGCCACGAGGACCCTACTAGACTTTCTAGTTGTGCTCTAGTAGGGGTCGCCCTTCCACAACCCTACCAAAAAGTAGTGACCCTGCGAGGTTCCTATGGGGGTATTTGTTCACTTAAACTGCGTTTGATTGACATATTATTAGAAATTGTCAACTAATATATAAATCTGATCTGGTACAAGTATGTCTCCAAACAATTTCAAATAATATGCAGTAAGAGGAATGCCCTGTATTAAAAATCACTGCTGCCTTCGAACCACGATATTTCGGTGAACAAAAGAAACAGGGAATTTTAAAAAAATATAGTTGAAAAGCTTATGAAATTTCACGTCTAGTGGTACATAACAAATAATTTTTTGACCTTCTGAAAATAATACAGCACGTGAGAAGTTTAAAAACAAAATTCAAGATTTTCTCAAATATTATACCTCAAATTCAACTTTTAGCACGACCTAGGGAATTTTTTTCAAAAACCTCAAAATTATACGACATCCAGCCTAAAATCTTATCTTTAATTTAAGCCAAGGAAACCTAAACAATCTTCATGGGTACCTGAGATATGATTAAAAATGTTCAATCGTATCTGAGCTCAATTATTATGCCCTGTCTCTTTTTTTCACCGAAATATCGTGGTTCGAAGTCAGCAGTCATTTTTGATAGCGCTCACAAGAGTGGTGCACACAATTTTCTACTGTAGTGTATGTGCGTATCTTTAACATTTGAATATTGTTTAAAAGAGCCACATTTTTTAAACTTGCACACTTAAAGCACGTAAAATTACTTGAAAAAACTTTCAGGAATATAATTTTGCACTAAATTTTCTAGTGAACATTGACGATTAGAGGTGAGGATTGTAGTACTCCACTACAAAATTTCGCTGTATTTCGACGTTCAAAAATTTGATGCCTTCACTTCTACAAACTCATCATATATTTGTATAATCGCGATATGTATTCATACTTGAAACTTCAACAAATATTTAGTAAAATGTTAAAAATTTTGATCTCTTATGGACATGATACCATGTGGCAGGCTTTGGCAGGAAACTTCTGTCACTGCGTCAGACAATGTGCGTCGCCAGTGATGCGCAGCATTTAGGCAGCAATTCAAAATACGCGTAGAGTTTAATTTTGAAATACTTGAAGTTTGGGGGACAAGGAATTTTCAAATTTCTCAACTGCCCTGGTATTTCCCCATTCAAAAAACATCAGAAGGTTATTTTTTAGAAACATATAAATTCAGTGAATGATACTGTAGAGTTAAGAAATTAATTTTTATTATTTTCTAAGGCCTTGTTAGATCATATGAAATTTTACAAAAAAATAGGGAACGGGATTTTTGATATTACCATTTTTTTAAAACAATGTTGCTCTTAAATCTTGCAAAAAATTAACAAATAAATGTAGAAAAAAATCATAGACAGCTTTGGTTGGTTATTATTGATCGTATTCACCATGTCTTTAAGTGCATTTTATAATACAACTTGAAACAAAATTTAAAAAAAAGTATATTTCTAATCTACGTAAGTGCAATATATTTCCATTTAACATTAATAAATGATTAAATTATTACGTTTTCTATAAATATAATGTCAAAGATGGTAAATGACATACTTCAGACCAAAAAGAATTCATTAGTTGGATCCTTTATTCCAAGTCGACGTTTCGAAAACTATAAGTTTTCCCCATCAGGACAAATATAATAGAAGTCCATAAAAAAGTAGTTCTAATTCTCCTTTTCCCATTATTCTATAAAAAATTGTAGAAAAAACTGATATACAATTTTTTTAATTTCAAATACAAGTGGAATGAAAAAAAAGTGAGGTTAAGAAATGGAATTGACATATTTACCTTCAACCTTAATTTTAAAACAAACATTTTGAAAAAACGCAAACAAAACTCTCGTTTTGCTCCATTTTTACAAACGAGAAAAAAAAAGAGAAACCTGAATAAAGACAGAAATAGAAATGCCGTATCATCAATTTATATAAAAGGTACTAAAATTTCTATAAAAAATTCTAATAACTAAATTTAAAAAAATAAATTAAACAAATATTAACAATCATTAAAATTAGAATTGTTACATAATGCTATTTATAATTAATTGAATGTAAATAAAAAATTACAATGATATAAAGAATTAAGTGAAAAATTCATCAATTTGAAGAAAAAAAGAAGACAAAAATTAATAATTTAGAAGATCAAATGTTAGTAATATAAGTTATCCATTGTTGTAAAGATAAATAGAAAAATTCGGATAAATTTCTTTTATGTTTTTTTTTAAATAAATAAACAGTTAGTTAAGAGTACAAGCAAAAACCTAGTTAAATTGGTTACAAATTCAAATTTGAAATATTAATTTTATATTCTTTTTACATAATTAGTTACAAAATACAAATTTTAATTAAATTTTTAAAATTAAATTAAAGAATCCAAGATTATATCATATAATGGACTATAATTATTCAGATCTGAAATTATATTTAAGCAATTGTTTACATTTTTCTTAATAAAGAACATTTCTGCTATTAATCTTTTAAATTCATTAGGTTCATGATGTAAAACTGAAACATTATCCCAATAAATTAAATGTCCAGTTTCAACCTGGTGTTTAGCTATAATTTTATGGTTTTTTTGGATTTTGTCTAAAATTATCATGATATTCTTTAATTCTAGTAGAAAGTAATCTACCAGTTTGACCAATATAACATTTGTCACAATTAAAACATTGAATTTTATATACTACATCAGAAAGTTACAAATTATCTAATAAATCTTTACCTAATTTTATAAATTTATCAAGTTTTGAGTCAATTCTAAAATTTGCTATTATGTTAAAATCATTTAAAAATCCTTTTAATTTCAAAAGATAACTTTCCATGATAAGAAATAGACATTTTTGGTTTAAAAGTTAAATTCCTAACTATATTTATATTATTTTGGTTAGATAAAGAATCATTGATTGTTTTAATTTTATTATTAACATGTGTTTGAATAAATTCTATTGGATAGTTATTTAAATAAAGAGTTTTTTTGATAAATTCAATATTTGAGTTGTGAAATGATTCATATGATAATTTAAAAGCTGTATCAATACGATTTTTAACTATAGAAATTGTGTGTTGTATTAGATGGTTAGAGAACAAATTTAAATATCTACCAGAATAAGTATCTTTGCGATACCAATCTGTAATAAT
>CAKNWW010048177.1:0-14263 GCA_932074435.1 Andricus kollari
TCCCTGGCCGGCAACCCTAAAGTTGACCTGTCCAAAGTGATAAAAGGGCTTTTGTCGAGCGCCGAAGAACCCTCGTCTGGGACTCAGGAATCTGCACAACTAGGAGATGTTGTGTCCTCTTCCTGAGGCTTATCGTGCCTGACGATTCGCCAGGACGTTGTCTTAAGTGAGGGTTTGAAACCCTCCAGCCGTTGGAGCTCCTCAGACGGGTCTTCCGGTTTACCCAGGAACCACGCCGTAGCTCTTACCATCTTCTGGAGCAACTCCACCCCACCCACCTTAAGCGCTGCACCTTCCCACGGCGTTGTCTCGACCACTGCTTTGAGTAGCCAAGCTTTAGCCGCTAGGTCGGCTGCCACAAATACAAATACCCCTTTCTTGCAGAAGGAGGTCACGAATCTTGGCCATTGATCTGGGGACACTTTTGAGCGAACTCCAGGTAGCCTCCCTGAAGAGCTCATACTGCTCCGTAGTGAGCATTGAGCCCGGGTAATTGCCATCGGCCACCACCATCGTCAGGGAGTTAGCCCTCTGAGCGGCCGTCAGTCCAGCTCCCGACGACTCTCTGTTCGTCGGCTGCTGGGCCGCTTTGTGCCTCTTCAGAGTCTTAGCCACCCCCGGTAGGGTGTCCTCTGAGCCCCTACCTCTCTTCTGGGCCTCAGTGCTGGATGTCGGCACTGTAGCTGCTGACGTGCCAGCTCCCGCAGCTGCTCCGCTAGCCTGCTGAGCTTGCCTCTTCAGTCTCCTTTTCAGGGAACCGTTGAGCCGTTTCTTTTTGTTGGGGGACTGATTGGCCTCTCCCGTTACCATAGCCTCGTTCAGAGGGACCGTCGGTCCCTCAGCTCCCGGGGGAGCTGGGGGCACAGCCGCCACCTGAATTTGGCTTGCCTGAGAGACAGATGGAGAGCAAAGGGTTATGTTACACCCTTTGAGGCCCAACCCCGCTCCCCACTCCGCCAACTCACATCCTCCTTGCTTCGTCGTTTGTTTTGGTTTTGCGTGTTCCATGTTGTTCCCACGAGAAGCTAGGAAAAAAAGGGTCCGCCCCTGCAGAGCCCCTCAAAGAAATGATAATGTCATAAAATCAATCTTAAATAATATAATAAAAATTTACCTCAACAAAAACAATTTTGGAATAAAAAATTGTGGTCCGATGAAAGGAATTGAAAAAGGTATTCCAAAAGTATAATTGGGAAAACCTCAAAAAACAAAAGAGGCTCCCAATAATTAAAAGCTTACAGTTTTAAAATTTCTGGAGCGAACCGCAATAGTCAAACGACGGACTGTCACTTCCTCAGAATTGACATGATATGATATCTTCGCGAGTGATATTAACTTTATTATTTTGTATTTTTTATTTACTGTTACTACTTCTGGTGGAGGGTACTTTGATCGTTTTCTTAATTATTTTGTTGCGGAAATTGAACATTCTATTTCCAACGCGCTGTTAATTGTTTCTGAAAATGATAGTAATTTACCTATTCTAGTTCAAAGTTATGTTCTTAACCTTCTAATTCAACAATCGACTGTATAATTTTCTAATTCATCTATAAAATTATATCTTATTTTATTGACTCCTGTTGATGAAATGTGTTTTTTGGTTCTATATGGGTTGGTCATTTTACAAGAGATTTCTTTTACCCGAGTTGCATAAGAAAGTACGGTATACTGTTTTTAATGGCGCGTATACCGCTTTTAGTTAATTTATTAATTCTCCTACCGTATTGTAAGTGTACGACTAAATACATTTTTAAGCTTCCCCCGCATGCATGACCTTCATGAAGATATTTCTCTAGGAGGGGATGCGTGTCGAGCTCATATTGATTACACGTGTACCTTTTGTTCCTCCTGGCCAATGTATTTGTTAAGCTGGTTACGATTTCTAGGAGGCATCTGGAGGTTTACAAAAATATGTGGGGTGACATAATATTTCCGCCTATTCAATATCACGTAGTACGTGTATTTTTGAAATCGTCATATTCGAGTCAATTTTATGACTTTAAGTGGAAGTGCGGGCTTTGGGAAATATATCACATTTTCTAGAATATATAAATAGAATGCAAAAGTAATACTAAGTTCTTAGTTTCAGGATATATCAAAGTCTAAATTTTCATATATCAAAACTTGCGAATTTTTATCAATAATCTGAGACATAAGGTTATTATGAGATAAGTCTGTTTATTTTTAATCTTTGTGCGTGGAAAATTTTTATAGTAAGGGACACAGGTCGTGGTAAAGAATTTAGCTTTTAAACCTACATCTCCGGGAATGCGGAAGAATCTGGAGATAAAAAGAGCTCGCCCATAATAAATTTTAATATCGCTAAATTAAAAGAATTTGTTATTATTTCGCCGGTCGTGCTTCTCACAATATTCTAGATTTGTATACTTAAACATAGGTGTGAAGAATGTTATTCATTATTCATACATTTTGGCTTAAGAGTCTAGACCAGATGTTTCTTACAAAATATAAGCTATTTCAGCTTTTATTTTACGAACTTGAAAATATCGCAAAGAAATATATTACTTTGTCTATATCGCCATAAGGTGAGACGGCCTCTATTCGGCTTATTTCATGTAAGATCAGAATATTAGCCTTCTATGTGTGTGTTCCGCAGTGTACACATTAAGTGTTAGGTGTTATATAGTCGATACATTTAATGCGCTTCTAACTCATCCGGCTGGTCTACGCTACACAGGTTTATTTAGGCACAGGATATGGCACCTGCACTTTTGAGGCCCCATGCTTGTCGGGACAATTATGAGCAATCTAGTATTTTGAATTAGAGTCACATAATCACTTTGCTTATTAATCGATTTCAAAGTGGAATGGTTTAGTTTTTTTCTTTTCCCTTTCCACATTTTTTTATTATAAACTTTAGATGTGCGTAATATTATCCGTAAATAGACAAGGCTTAATGTGTAAAAACATGGGGAAAAGGGCGATAAATAATTTGCCTATATAATTCAAGAATAGATCAGTTATGCTTAAAATATGTATTATAAGATAATTATGTCCCCTTTTTTTGAATTTGTCCAATTAATCTTTTTGGACATAGCGTTTGTTAAGCTTAGGCCCTGTACAATATTTCGCGATATGGTTTCGTGAATAACATCATTCGCATATTTGTTCCTATTTATACCATTTTTTTCCTTTCCTGATTCGTTGATTCGTCTACATTTAAAGTTTCTGTCTCTTTTTTATCGCAATTTTCGTATTTTTTATGTAGAACTGACAATATATTTTTTGCAGTATTACGTTTAGCCTCGGTTTTACTTTTGGCTATTTTTCCGGTGAAAATAAATAAATTCGATTCTTTTTTAATCAAACAGGTTGCTTGGAAAGGAGGGTTTTTTCTCCGGAATGTGATAGCTTGGTTGAGTAAAATTATACTCTATGAACAAGTTATTTGATGTATTGGTTTCACACAGTTCCAATTTGATCTCTATTGCTAATACATTTGATTCTTCCAGCATGTTACTCGCGGTTTTCTTTGTTGAAACCATTGCCTAAGAATATTTGAGATTCGTTAGTATGGAAGAAAAGTGAAATAGTAGACAAAGGTTAAAAAAAGACATTTAATTGATTTAATTAACAGCTATTTTCGCAAAAACGTCGGAAACATGTTAGACATGCATGTGCCCTAGACCGTGGATTAATAATTTCTTTTCGACATCGATGATGTCGAATCCCGGCGGGATCTTAGTCCAAGAAAAGAGGTTTTCTAGTGATTATTTTTATCTAAATTTTTTTTTGCGAATGTTCAATTTTTAACTTTAAAGTTGAAACTCGTTATAGTTATTTGAAAGTGCAGTATTTTTTATATTTAAGACAAAATTTTAGAATATAGTTTTCCTTCTGCTAGGGAAACAGAGAGGTGTTACTTTAGGATCATAAAAGATGATGGCGGGAGAGTAAATAGTGTAGGTGGAGGGATTTTCTTATTCTAGGATTGGGTAATAGAAAATCAAGGGAACGTTTTGAAAATAACTGTACAGATATCAGTTATGCAGTTCGTTAGCCTGTGTTTTTCTCTTGAAGACAATGGGTCCTGAGTCCCAAATTCAAGTTTTTCGAAAAAAATGAGGCAAAGAGCCTCAGAGCGTTCGCGCTCTTATTCACCCGGAGTGTCTCCTAGTGAAAAACGTTTAAGAGGGGATCTGGACAATTTGTGGATGGTTTCCTTTTAGCGAATTTCGATAGCGATTTTTAAAGTGAAATAGATTTGAGAATTAAATTAATAATTCAAAAGCGCACAATTCTTTTGTGTTGGCAAAAAACATTCCAATAAAAAAGTTCTATGAAGTTTTATGAAGTTTTATGAAGATTCTAACATTTAAAAAATTTTTAAAAATTAAAAAAAAAAAAAATTTATTTTATTTAATAATCAAATTATTAAAAAGATTCCCTTTGCCTAGGAATTTAGGCAAATCTTTAAACTTTAAGATACACCTCTCGGTTATATTAATTTAATCAATAATAATTAATAATCTACGATTGAAATACTACTTATTTTATACAAAAATTTTTCATTATTAAATGAATTTCTTATTTTGATACCCCTACCCCTTTTATTAGAATATTTATTTTATTTATTTTTTTTTAATTTTATTTATTTATTTATATTTATTTATTAAAAAATTTTTCACGCTTCGACTAGAATGGACACTCGTATTACAAAATTTATTTCATAAGAAATGTATAGGAATTACAAATTTATTTATCTCCATACAAGCGTACTACGTTGTTCTAAGATTCATCGTGAATTCTTTCGAGTAGGCGTTCGTATATGGGGTTCACTGTGTGTTTGCACGATAAAATGCATATTCAAAAAAAGTTCATTCATTAAAATTATTTATTCAAGATAACAAAAATTCAAATACAAGCTGAGTGGTTAAATACAGGAATATTAAAAAACACGAACCGAGGTATAAGAATAAGCAAGGTCGTATTCGATTCGCGGGTAGTACAAGACTGTCCTCCGCTGAGGAGCTGGCAAGGGTGTAGCTAGATTCCGATGTTGCCAACGACAAAATATAGGTACAATTCAAAATTTGGAAAATTGGCAACCTCGGAATTTGTCTATTTGGTAATTCATTAAGCAGTGAAAAACCGAAGATCGGCACGTTTTCCTGAGACTCTAAGCCTGCGTCAATAAACCCTTGTCGCGGTCAGTTTCAGCATCTGCACTGAACTTTCTCGGACTCGGTCTGCTTAATGACTCATCTTAGGAAAGCTTTCAAGTTTGGACATTTTCAGTCGTTCCAAAATTCATCCAAGTATAATGCATAAACAGAAATTACAAACGGTTATCATTCACTTGAACACTGTGACAACCATAGGCAATTCTAGTAGCGGTGGGAATTGCCGAGTTTTCGCACTAGGGGTTTCTCTATCAAATACGCTTGGATTAAGCTGTGTTCCCCAATAAGTCAGTTTATTCGGCTCAGGGATAAGATTTTTGTTTTTTAGAACTGTAACGATTATGAGAATTATTAATATAGACGTTATGAAGGTTAGATTTGTTGCGCCGGTAAAGAATTTATAACGATCTTTTAGATTTTCTTCCTCGTTTAAAATAATTCAGCTCGAGATTCAACGGTTGTTAGTGGCAGAGTTTCTTCAATGTCTAACAATTTTTGGCATTGGTCCAAGGTTTTCCTAGTTTCTATGGTTTTGTCTTTAGATCATTTTTTAAGGAAAGATTCAATCACAGTAGAAATAGGGATATATAGAGAAGATATTTTATTAGAGAGGGAGACATTCTCTTTAATGACTGTGTTCGAAAGAAATCGAGTTTCCTCATCCAATTTGCAATTAGACTTTCACTGTAACCATGAGTTACTTTGTTTTAATGGAGTCCATTGTGGGATTTTACTTGAAATTGCTCTGATTTTACATTTGTTCGTTAATCTGTGCGTTAATAATGCACTTTCGCAAACAGGATTTGTATCTGCGTGGGACATTTCAACTTGAGATTCACAGATTCATCCAAAGGTTTGAATTAATTATGACCTACCAACGTTCATTAAATTTAAAATATGTTTCACTATTTGTTGATAAACTAATATAGTGAAATATAGGTTCAGTGAAGATTGTGGGTTCAAACTTTTGATTAAAAATCCTAGTTTCTTTGATTGGATATAATTTATAAATTTGAAAGTTATTTTCAAAAATAAGGGGAATACTTAATAGAAAAATTAAATGTTGATTCAATTTGTAAATATTAACCTTTGATAATTTATAGAAACCTGTGGCAGATTTTTGATTTTGTTAATCGTATGTCTGTAATTATGCTCGTGTAGTTTGCTGGTAATAAAAGTGGCTTCTAAATGTTATTAATTGATAATGTCAGAGTTGTATATAATTGATCTAAAACTGAGATATATTCAACTGCAAATTCCCGAATGGCAGTTAACAAAAATGAAGCTAGGGATTTATATTTTGCTAGAGGGATATTCCACGATTCTGGTCATATCAATGCTCGATTTAATTCCTGGCATCGTACAAGAATGTCATTGAAAGAAGAGGATATAGCATGTGTAAAATAATAGTACCATCACAATGTGGAAAAATTTATCTCATAAGCATTTATCATTATGTTTTGAACATGCCCTTTTCCATATGATTTTTACGCGATCCAAATTCAGCACGTCTTTTCTCTGGAATGCAGTGATTTGCTTCACATGAGTCCTTGCAATAGGGCAGAAGTTTATCAGTAATTTCGTTAAGCCAAGATTTAATTGACAGTATCTCGTTAATATTAACGTATGCTAATATATTTCACTTATCGATTTTTAATATAGATGTGCCTAAGTATTGATGTAAGGCGTGGCGTAGTGCGTATTAGTTGAATGAACTAGGAAGATAAAAAAGGTTAGGAGAGTCAAGATCAGAGGCAGGTGTAAATCCATAATCGCTTCCGGCTCTGACTTGAAAAATAATGGAAATTAGGTTAGTATTGAAAGTTTTAACATCTAAGTTGAGAGTTATCTTTTTATATAAATAATAACTTGTTTTCAAATTGTCTTTTGATCCAAAACCGTAAATAGAGAGGATTTGTTAATGTTGTATGCAAAAATAAAAAGATTGTGAAATGTTTTTTGTAGTTTACGTAGAAGTGTTTAGTTTGTTTAGTGCGTATTTTTCTCTTCCGTTTTAGTTTTATGGATCTTTATAATAAATCCACAACGAGGACGATTCCTCGGGATTTAGGTTTTGTGAATAGATTGATACTGAGACGGTCCGTTCTATTTTCATATTTAGAATTAAATCATAAAGCTACGGGCGAATATTTATATTCATACGCCTCTGACTCAAAAGTGGACAAGCAGGCGGAACGAAGGGATGATTAACGAAATCATTCGATCATACGATCGATTGCGCGCGCAGTCGACTAATAAGTGGGGATAGAGTGGGACCAATGCACTTTATAAATCAATCCCGGTATCGGTACCGTAGGACTTCCTACTCGACCCTCTGCGAGGAAGAAGCCTCACTTGGTTTCCACGATTTACCTGTCAATGGAGTCTGAAATATGAATTGGAATAAGCGTAATTCAAGGGACGCCACTCTCAAAGGATTCTCCTTTTACGAATACAATCAAAGCTTCCGTCCACTAAATTATCCGAATTCGTAAGAATTCGAATAATTACACGTGAGATTTTGGGTTTCACATTTATTTTTATTTTTTTATGTAATGATTGTAATGACTTTGCACTTTATCTAACGATAAAGATACCTCATTGTGCATGTTTGCATTTCCGTATGGGTAATCAAATAAATGAAAAAGTAGTGCGTGCAACATTTATTGTAACGACTTCGCACTTTATCTAACGATAAAGAAACCTCGGTGTGCATGGTTGCACCAGCTAACGAAATTTGAATGGGCGGTTTTTTTAGTTTCAATTTTTAAAGAAGTGTGTGTAAAGTTAAAGTCCCGTCGGGTTGAAAGGATGTCAGTGATGGCGGACTCGGTCGAACTCATGTCGGTCCGACCATAGTCGGTCGCCTGGAGCTTACTTCGTTAACGATCTCGTGTCGTGCGCTGCTCCTGTCAAACGCGTGGTAAAGTCATGCATCGTCAGAGCAGCGGAATTAAACGACTTTTATGTTTTTTTTTCTGTTTTTGAATAATAGAATCAGAGAAATTAATTGATTTATTTAAATTAAATAAATTAATTTAATAAATTTAAATGAATTTAAAATTAAATTTAAATTTGAAATTAAAATTGAATCATTTTTGAACTAAATAAATCTATTGAATAATTTTGGAGCAGTTCTAGGTCCGGTTATACAACGAGGGTCTGCTGCATGATTCAACGGTATTAAAGTTTCTGTTTTGTATGATGAAATTAAATAATCGATTTAACGAGGTGCAAAGGCCGTATACGTTTTCGGTTTAGGTGCTTTAGTGGTCACAGATAAAAAATGAGCGGTAGATTTAATTGCGATTAAATGATAGGCATCAGCACTGAGCGGATTAGAGGAATTTCAAATGCACATCACGTAAATAGCAGTGGGTCTCGAGAAGAAATAGTTGATAGGACCGTTAGATGTTTCCAACGCCGTGTTATGTTGAGGACAAAGATACTTCAGAGCAAGTGCTATTCGAACATAGTCGTCGGAGAATGATTCCTGTACGGGACGTTGATATTAACGAAACGCTAAATTCAGTAAACTGCTGGCAATATGGACCCGGTCGCAGTCACTCGCTCCCGAGACTAAACGAATTAGCCACAATAGAATGGCCCATGACAAGTACCTCCTCGGAACTGCCCCAATCCGTCGTGCTTACAGGACACGTGCTACCAACCCTCGCAACCACTACGACGTCAATAACCACTGTCCTTTGGAACCGAGCGGTCCTTCTCTTATGCGGTTTAGGCCAAGCTTCATTGGAAGAGGAAGCACAGACTTTTAACGTCGCGCCCCTGGACATTCATTCAAGAACCATGTGCTTGGGGGTAACGAGATCCCAATATCAACATATGTATATACCCCTATACGCTTCCGGTCATCAAGCCACCGCGTATCAACCTAACCCTACAAATTTCCCGAGTAACTATGCCCATAATTACAGGAGCGGTCCAAACGAATTTACGACCGTTTTGTTCGAATTTAGCCATTTAAATCCATCAGTACCGTATGACCCCCGCAACCACTCGCGTAATAGATCTAAAAGTCTAGCCCAGATGCTTAGACAATGAAATATAATTTTCTCCGAAACAAGGGAGTCGAAGGAGGTAGGGCAGTATACGCGATAACAGACGAGGTATGGCTGCCGTTTGAGGGTTAATTATCAGAGAACCGGACATACATGGAGAGTTTGTAGGTCAAAATGACTTATATTTTGCTTCGGATGCGGGGTAGATGGTTTATTGTTGACGGACTGCCCGAAATGTAATGATAAGAGCAACGATTACGTGGGGACAATTCAGGGTTCCTGATTGCCCGCGTGGTTAGAAAATAATCCAAACTAGTGCCACATCGTCGTGAAGAGCGGTCCGAAAACATTCGGGATCGCTAGTAAAAAAGACGAAAGCGGGAAATTAGGTAACGTTAAGTTAGCGGATGTAGAGTAATGGCAAGCCGGCAGAGAACCCGTAGAATTGAGTGTTTCGATAGTATCTCCTCCCGAGGAGCCATTGTCCTCAGATAATTAATAAAAGCCAATAGACGTTGATAGCTTAGAACCAACCATAGAAGATTTGATAGATTTCACAGAGATAACTACTTGCGGTGAAATCGAAACACCCGATAAATTAGTTCGTCTTTTCGCGAAAGTAAAAATTAGGAACGAGATCGTCGATGCGTTAATCGATGGCGAATGGACGCATACCTTTATCATAGAGTCACTGGGCAGATGATTGATGAATGATAACGATCGTAAAATGGTCGACCCAAAGGCACAAACCATGCGCGTAGCTAATGGAATTACTTCATCGATTTTGGGCCGTGTATTTTTGCCGGTGGATTTAGATGGTGTAAGCAATGAATTCGTATTCCGGATTGCGAGTGAACCATCGCCGGACTATACTTTGGGATGGGATTTTATGAGAAAATTTGACATTATCCAAAAGATTTATCAGGAGTCGTGGTACTTGGCAAAGGGCTCGGGGGAAGTGCGGTTAGTCCATTATGGTAACGGTAACATGCTTAGGATGACCGCCGAAGAGTTAGTCAACCAAGAAACGTGTTGCAGAATCGCAGAACTATCAGAAGTCGAGAGCGAGCAGCTAAAACTATTCTTGGTAGACGTAATTCCTTCCAAAATCCCGACAGTAGGCAGAACTAACATCGTGGAGCACCACGTTGAGGTTCAGTGTCACCAACCTACCAAACAGCGACATTATCGGGTATCCCTAGTAGTTCTGCAGGCGATGTATGATGAGGCGGATCACCTATTGGTAGAAGGGGTTATAGATTTATTGAATTCCGAGTGGGCGAGCCCCGTCATTATGGCAAAGAAGCCTAGTTACGAGTGAGGAGTGGTCCTCACGCAAACCCAGGACGGCGAAGAAAGGTGTATTGCATATATGCTAGTCGAACGCTCACCGACGTTGAGCGGGAGTATTCGACTACGAAGCAGAAATGTTTAGCGGTTATATAGTCGATTAAGAAATGTAGGCACTACTTAGAAGGTTTCTACGTCACGATTATCACGGACCACAGCAGCTTACGCTGGCTTCATAACCTCCACAATTCCACAGGCTGGCTAGCTCGATGGTCGTTACAACTTTTAGAATATAGTTTTGACGGGGTTCATCGTAAAGGGGCCCTACATAAAGTTCCCGACGACGTGCCCCGCCTATTTAAAGACGAGGAGTCGACCGAAGTTTGCGCCGTGGAAGTGATAGACGACCTCTGGCATAATCAGCGCGTGAAAGACGTTATAAATCACCTACTATTGGCTTGGTGTATTTTGTGACACCTTTAAGTACGTGCGTAAGTGTGATAACTGCCAAAAGACTGCATGGGTCCTTATACTCGTAGTAAGGCTGTAAATTAGTACATCGCGGCCTTTCACGATTACTTCTCCAAGTAGGTGGAATGTAAAGCACTACGAACGGCAAACTCCCGATATGTTAGCGCGGCCCCAGGTGACCTGATAATTTCGCTTCGGAGAAAACTGGAGGTCGTCCATACCGATCCTGTAACAGAATTTGTGAACAAACTTATGGGAGAAGTCACTAGGTTTAATGAAATTGAACACTCAACTAACCTCTCCTACGACCCGCAAGCCAATCCAACTGCGCGGAGGAATCGCTTTATAAAGACCATGATCCGCTTCTTTATCGATAGAAACCAGCAGGATTGAGACGTACACTTACATGAGTTTAGGTTTGCGTACAATACTCCCGTCAATAGTACAACCCGAGTCAGTCCCGTATTCCTAAATTTTTGGCGAAAACCGCGTCTGAAGGTTTGTCTTAAGCATGAGAAAGAGGGTCCAGTCGATATCCCAGCGCCCTATAGGGAAAAATGGATCGAAAGAATGGAGTGGCTTTGCGAATTGCAAGACTCAATGACCCTTCACCTAGAAGTGACACACGTTAAGCATTACAGCCATTAAGGCACGTTCTCCCCTAGTGCATGAGCTGGCGAATGATAACGGACGATATCTCGACAAGTTCCATGTTAACGACCTGAAACCCTATCTCCAACGCTAAGCCCTTCATATTCACTCTAATGTACCACCTCTAAAGCACATTTTTTGTGTGGTTTTCTTTTCTCTAGGAGCGCCCAAACGTTCCTTTTTGTCGTTTTGTTGTTATCGGTGTATTTTAAGTTCATGGAGAAGACACCTACCTGTATATAGTTTCTGGAGAAGGTTTCCCACGTGTCCTCTTTAGTTCCTAAAGAAGACACCCACTTATACTTTGTGCCTGGGAAAGGTTTACTTATACATCTTATTCTCTCTTCTCATCATTAGAGACCGTAAGATAGGCATCGTTCCCATAGTTGCAGGTTTGCGGCATTAGATAGCCGTTTTTGTGTAACATTAGGACATGTTTATCCCTCTTGTTTTTAGGATTTGCTTTGTGTGGAGCTGAACGTCAGCTCAGAGAGCGGTAGTTTTTTTACTACACATTTGTGGCTCATCAGCGTATGACTTAAGCTTAGACTTGAAGAGCTGTTTACTCCAGAGAGCGGTCTTGACATATTACTAACGAACCCATGGGCATCTTCTATGTGGGGAGGAGTTGTAACGTTGCAGTTTTCAACTGAACGTTCTGTAAACGGCTTCTCTCCTCTTCGCTGACAACCTTACTGAAAAAAACTTGTCAAAAAGCAACCTAGACTGTAAAGA
Source organism: Andricus kollari (assembly GCA_932074435.1). Lineage (NCBI taxonomy): Eukaryota > Metazoa > Arthropoda > Insecta > Hymenoptera > Cynipidae > Andricus > Andricus kollari. The sequence goes on from CAKNWW010048177.1 coordinate 12,314, forward strand.
ATTAAGAAATAAGGGTTAAGGGTTAAGGATTCGTCTTTCTGGAATCAAGTTATGGTTTTCAGTTAATGAACGATCAGAACTCCACGGGCAAGTCACGGTTGATAAGAGGTTAAGCTAATGTTTATTTTTTATTTTTATTTATGATTTATCTGAGGACCGATGCTCGTCCAAAACACTGCGAAGCCAGAGGAGAAAAGAGAGGACCCAGTATTCAACCTTTATACAGAGGCGGTCATAAGTGCAGTCATCTAGCGACTACTTATCTATACGAGCGAGAATTATGCGCGAACATGAGGGTAGTGGTCGGTTCACCTCGTATACGTGGGAAAGCGGCAGAAGCAGTCCGCTTGCATTACTTCGCCGAGGACGAAGGGCGCGACGGTGTCGTCCCATCGTCCCACGAGCGTGGGACGATGGTCGTGGGAGCCTTCCTGGTCGAGTCTTGACAAGAGTCAAGAAGTTTGTTCCGTCTCCTATTGTATTTTGATATTTGAGGAATTTTGTAAAGAACTTTGTGAATATCGGAATTGGAGGTCGACCAGATCATATTTACATGGTCGAGTCAAAATTTAAGATGTCTGACATGATTTGTTTATGGCGTCAATGGACGCCAGTTACAGTCCATTAGACTTAAATGCCTTTTCCCGCGGTGAGCGAACGACAGTAGATTTAAATGAAAGTCATTCTTTTATTTTGATGAACTATGTATTTATTTTGTTCATAAAATTTAAAAATCAGAATCTCTAATTAGTGTAACCTCGTCATTAACTATCATGCCTGAAGTTACCTTTCACCGCCCTTGGAGCAGTTTAACCCCAATCGTGAAAAGAGTGTAATTTTCATGATTTAAGTGGCTGGCCCGCCAACTGCTTTACCATTGTTCAATAGTATAGGTTTAGGTTAAGTTCGCAAATTCATATCGACACAATTGAGCGGCTTCACCGCAAATTTAAATTCTATATATTTTCTCTTTCTAACCTTTATCTCTTAAATAAAGTTTTTTTATACTTGCTAATTATTAAACATGTAATATTGCATTAAACAATTTGCAGGAAGCAGTTATACTGTTCCCGCCTTGCTAAAATTCTGCACTGAAATTCAAAAATTTAAAATGTTTATTTTACTTACCTCAAATTTCACGTTGTTGTTTCTTTTATTGATAGGGTCATATTCTTCAGCTATGGAAGACTTTTGCAAAGGTGCCAGCTGTCAGGTGAGAGGTGCCGCAGAGAAGTGTTGTGTGTGGTATAACTCTACTGTGCATCTTTATATACGAGATAACACTACTGCGCAGAATTTTGAGTGATACAAATCCACTGCGGATCCTTCTTTATGACAGAATTCTACTCCATAGCATTATACGTTATATAACTCTAGTATGAAGTGTTATGTGTGACATAAATCTACTGCACTGTCCGCAATTTCGTAACTGAATATAACCTAACATTTGTCCCATAAAGCTGCATTGAACTTTCCCAACAAACTCACCTTCAAGCTTTATCTTAATCCTTTATCCAGGTTTCTATAATTATTATTGGGTGAGAGGTAACGCAGATGTGAAATGCGGTATTCTAGACACTATAATCTCGTCCGTGAAATTGAATCTGGAAGAGAGATGCCGCTGGTGGGACAAGCCGCATAAGTGGCAATTGGGTTCAGGAGAATTTCCGCACTGTCGTCACATTGGTGAAATACTTACATTTTTCTTGGGTGAAATATGTCGCAGCGAGACCTCCGGCTAAGGAGACAAACGCATACGTGCCGCACTTCTGTCACTTTGGAGGAAGACTTATATTTTTCTTCGGGGAGAGGTGTCCCTAGGAGACTTGCTTATGGGTGAGACAAGCCGCTAATGTGACAATTGAGTTCGGAAAATTTGCCGAAATTTTGCCACTTTGGAGGAAAACTTCTATTTTCTTCTTGAGGGAGAGATGCCACAAGGAGAATTGT